>JBBPCS010000411.1:10133-21505 GCA_037974645.1 Hollardia meadi | reverse complement strand
CACACACACACACACACACACACACACACACACACACACACACACACACACACACACACACACACACACACTCAGACGGCATGTCCAGGTACTGCACATGATAAAGTGTTAGGTCTTGGTATTGAGTCAGTGTGTGTCAAGGATGTCCAGCTCTGCTCTATTTCCTCTGTATGCTATTAGTTAAGGAACTGACACACACACACACACTGAAAAGTACGTCACCTCTGGTTTTCTTGATGGCGTTCCTTCATCTTTTCAGCTCTTAGTGTTCATAAAACCTGAATCAGAATTCTAAATATTTGGTCGGAAACACTGGGCATGTGACAGGATGCCATTTATTGTGAGTTAAACCTCCAAAAACATGCGGGGCCGAGGAGAGGGAGGGCGGTGGTGGGAGGTGGGGTTTGGAGGACGCGGAGGTGTTGATTCATGGGTTTATGCAGCGAGTCGTAAAGCGGCTCAGTGCTGCGGGTAAACAGGTGAGTGCGGAGACTGAACGTCTTCCAGTGAGTGCCGCGCTGAGTAATGACGCACATTAGAAAGAAGTAACAACATGAGTAAACAGAAATACTGCTTCACACCATATACAGAGATGTATAGTGAAGAATCATCTCTGGTGAACCTGATGTTATTCTTTAGTTTTGTCATTGTCAGCATTCCATCAAAAGACCAAAATCCGTCTCTTAATACTTTCTGACTTCCTGTCTGTGTCTCTCAGCTCCAAGGTCATTGGTTCCTACTGAAGAAGTACATCTTTAAAAATAATAAACACAAATATACTGAAGGAAAAGGCTAAATAATTTCCTTTTACAGCATTTGTCAGGACTACTTTCAGTGGATGAATCCACATACTTTTGTAAAGTATATTCTAGTTTTGTCTTTGTGTATTTGAGGCCTGTTCAAGGGGATACAAGACCCTCCAGTCTTTTCAAGGTGAAACATGTTAAGGTGCAGCAAATGTTAAGATGGAAAATTCCAGCTTTGTTGAGGTGGATTTGAGACCCTTGGAAAGTGGATATAAGTAGATAAAAAAAAATTTAGTTTAAAATGTTCCAAAATTATCAACAAAATGTGAAGAAATAAGTTTTGATGATGTGTTAATGATATGTGCGCTGTGTTGCAGATATCTACTGAAGTTAGCATGCTAACTGGCTAGCCTCGCCCCTCCTGTCTCGTCATACCACTTTGAACCTCTAGAGTCTGATAGTACAGCTCAGGCCTCTGGAGGTGGGCTCGTCAGCGAAAACGACGACTAGCAGCATGGCTGACTGAGCTAACTAGCTAACAGCACTAGCAGTTAGCAGCTTCACAATATAGTTTTAAGGAGGAATATGTCTTCATGAATCTTGACAAAGGCTTATGTCAACACCTTGTTGTTAAGGTGGTGTTTAAATTTCTGTCTGACCCCATCGAATAATAAACTCTAGCGTTCTTAAGGTGGAATTAATATAATTAATATTAATATAGAATCTAGCCATCTGTGACAGCAGATACAAGACCTTTTTTCTAATGTGGAATGTATGTCTTTGTTAAGGTGGAATGTAGCTAATCTGTTCTGAATCTGAACACAACAGGCTTGTGCTACTGATGTACAGTTAAGGTGGTATTGGGCTTTCTTATAGGAGAGAAGAAGGCCTTTAGAAAGTAGCTTTGTTAAGCATGCAGCAAAGCCGAGGTTAAGGTGGAAATTTGATTTCTGGTCAGTTCTGAGGCTTCTTTTACAAATCTACTGTTAAGGTGGTATATGTTTATTGATAATGTAAAGTAAATCCTGGCTTTGTTAAGGTGGAAAATAGATCTTGGTGTAAGTGCTGAGCTGTTAAGGTGGAATATTTGGGGCCCTTTGTGAAGTAGAATGGAGCCTTGTTTTAAGATGGAAATACTCTGAAGACACTCAGCCACAGTTTTGTGAGAATGGAGAGAAAAACCGAAAAGGAATTCGATTCCGTTTGTCTCCACATCTGCTGAACCTGGAGGTTTCATTTGTCCTCTTTTATTGTGTGAAAGAGAGACAAAGTGTAAAATGTAGTGAGAGAAAAAGAAAAGAGGAGCGATGGATCGAGGGTCAGAGAGTGTGTGTGTGTGTGTGTGTGTGTGTGTGTGGGCGATGGAAGGGAAAGATAAACGGCTCTTCTTTTGATGGTGTGAGCCGCTGATTGAAACGGCGAATAAAGGCCGGCTTTCATCGGCCAATGGGCTGTTAGTGACACCGGGGGAAGGAGCCAAGCCGATTGGCCGGCAGCCTGAGAACACTTCCTGAGCCAGTAAACTGCACGCTCTGTCACCCCACCATTCTTCCTCTTCATCCCTCTCTCCCTCTTTCACTTGTTGTCTCTCTCCATTAATTACTCTTCCGCTCTCTCTCTCTCTACTGTTGACTGCCTCTCTCGCCCTCTTTTTGCTCCCTCTCCATGTCTGTTTTAGTTTTTAACTCTCTCCTCCTTTTTCCCCCCTCTTTTCATCTCCTTCACCTTCTTCCTCCCTGCTTAACTCCTCTACTCCTCTCCTTGTTTCCTTTCCTCTGTCTTTCTCTCTTCTCCTTTAGTCTCTCCTCTGTCCTCCTTTCCTTTTTCCTCTCCTCTTGTCTTCTCCTCTTCCCTTTTTTCTTCTCTCTTCCCTCTCTTCCCTCTGTTTTCATCTTTACCTTCCTCCCTTCTTCCTCATCCATGCCTTTTCCTCCCTCTTCTCCCCTCCAGTCCTCTTGTTCTTCACTCCTCCCCTCTTCCCTTTGCTTTTTCTTCTTCTCTCCATTTTCCTGCTTCCTCCAACTTTATTCTCAACTTTCTGTGTATTTTTGTTTTCCCCTCCTCCTCCCTCCATCTGTCTTCATCTGCACGCTCCCTCGTCCCGTCGTTTTGCTCCTCCCTCCTTACATCCTGTACTCCTTCACCCCTTCTTTTCTCCTTGTTTCCTCTCCTCTTGTTTTCTCTTCACTCGTTCCTTCTTCCTTTCTTCCTCTCCTGCTGGTCTCCCTCTACGCTTGTTTCCTTTTGTTCCCTGTCTTCCTCTTGTGTCTCCCCTCCTCCTCCTCTCCTCCTCCCGTTATTCCCTCACTCCACCAGAGTGAGAAGTGAAACATCATCTTGTCATGTATGGGGAAAAAAAGCATTCTTCGCTGCAAATTGTTTACGGAGAGTGCGCGACGGAGAGAGAGCTTGAGGACGGAGGGAGGAAATGGAGAAAGAGTTAGAGATGGAGGGAGGGCGAAGGAAGAAAAGGAGAGAGAAAATCATTTTGCTATGAAGTAGAAAGAGAGAGGGAGCGTCGCTCGGCTGCCTCAGAGATCGATTGCTTTGCGGAGCTCCTGACAGGTGTAATTGTAAGGGCGTCATCTGTTCTTGTTTGCACAAAATACATTTTTTCTCCCTCTTTTCTTTTTTGCTTTTTTTTCCTCTCCTCTGAAGCTGCGACTGTGGAGACGTGGTGCGCGGCGTCACCGTCGTCTAATCTTCCCGCCATCATCCCATTCTTGCGCTTGCCACCGGACAAATCCCCTGTTATTTGAACAGATGGTCGGAAATCCATTCTGGTGATAAGTTGCCTCTAGTTAGCATTTAGATTACCTGCAAAAATTGAACAATTTACTACTCTGCCTCCCAGCATAACTTCCTCCTCCTCCTCCTCCTCTTTCACCTCCCTCGTTTTCTTCACCAGCAACCTGCCATCTTTGGGTGCCCCCCCCCTCAGCTCCCTGTCGTCTTTTGTACCAGCTTTGACTCATTTTGTAACAAATTACAGCCAACTTTGACGAGTGTGTTAACGAGCTAGAGGAGGGAGGGAGGGAAGGAAGAAAAGGAGGAAGGAGGGGACAGAGGAAAGGAAACAAGGGATTTAAGCAGAAGAGAAGAGGAAGGAAGGGTAAAAAGACAGGGAGGAAAAGGGGAGAGGGAGGGGCTGGATGAGAAAATAAAAGGAAATGAAGAGGGAGCACAGAAGGGTGAAGAAGAAATCAGGGAAGTGTGTTAGAGAGTTAGAGGAAGGAGGGAAAAACAGAGGGGTTCAGGAAGGAAAGTTGGAAGGAGGGGGGAAGAGGAAAAGAAAGTAGGAAATATGGAAGCAAAGGTAGAGAAAGTAAAGAGGAAAAGCAAAAGAAGAAGAAAGCATGGAAAGACAGAGAGGAGGAGGGAGGATGAGAAAATAAAAGGGAATGAAGAGGTGGGAGCACAGGAGGAAAGATTTAGGAAAGGAGATTTGATTTCCTGGTTAGGAAAAGGTGAATCGAGGAAGTGTGTTAAAGTGAGGAGGGAGCGAAAGGAAGGAAGGAAGCAAAGGAAAGGAAGAGCGACTGAAATAAGGGAAAGGATGAAGAGGGGAAAGAAGGGAAAAGGCGGCAAAGAGGGAAAAGGAAGGAGGTGTAAGGAAGGAAATAAAGAGATGTAGGAAGGAGGTGAAGAGAGGTGGGATTGAAGCAGGAAGTGAGAAGAGAGATTAAGGAAAAGAAGGAAAGAAAGGATGGTATTTGGGGGAAGGACAAAGAATCGGGGAAGGCTGAGAGGAGAAGAAGAAAAGAGATGAGAAGAGGAGGAAGAGAAGCACAGAAATAAACATTTCATCTCTTAATCTGTCACTCATCCTCTTTTTATTATTTAGCTTCTTTAATCACGTTCTTTCCTCCCCCTCTCTGCTTTCTTTCTTTTTACTTCAACACTTTTTTCTCTTTCATCAGATGTTTTACGTTGACATATTTCTGTGAAACTTTGTGGATGTGAGACAAACTAAAGTAAACACACACTCACACAGATCCAGGTGTGCTGCTGAATATGACAGATAGGTGTGTGTTCCTCTGCATCAGCGTGTCTCTTTTCCCTCTGTGCGTGTGTGTGTGCGTGTGTGTGTGGGTGGGTGTGAGCGCTCCTTCCTCGCTCGCTGTTCTTCTTCTCTGGTATAAATTATGTGTCACTCGTCTCCCAGAGCTGTGATGAGTGTGTGATTTGCATAATCCAGTTAGAGGAGTCAAATGGCGCTGTCTACTAGCAGATTTGGCATGCTAGCCTCGACGCTAGCTTCATTAGCATGGACCATTACAGCCTGGGTTTAGCCTGAGACACACAGACACACACACACACACACACCTCACCACATCTGGCCCGCTCACTCTGTGTATGTACTTGCACAGCTTTGTGCATGTTTTCAGGTACATTTATATTGACTGTTTCCTACTGTGTGTGTGTGTGTGTGTGTGTGTGTGTGTGTCTAAAGGATTTTACATGCTGATACAACCACCTCCTACATGGGTTACATCTGCCTTCTCTGCATGGTCCTGTTGAGGTTTGTGTGTGTGTGTGTGTGTGTGTGTGTGCAGTATACAGTACACACTTTACAGAAGCTCTTTAGCTAAACTGAAACTTCAGCTATGTTTATGTTATGTTTATGTTTATGTTATGTTATGTTTACGTTTGCGTGCTAATATTCACGACCTTTAACTTTGGGCCAAAGGAACAAAGATGGAGAATTAAACCCGTCACACGGTTTTAATTGAAGTAAATAAAATAACAAAGTCAATGTGACCACACTGATTAACACACTGCACTCACTCACACACAACATATTCTTTCCATCTTCAAACATGAGCACTTAATCTACATTCTGGTTATTCCTGCATTATTTCTGCTCTTTAACGCTCTTCCTTTTGTTGTAAAACTGCCTGATTGTGTAAAGTTATTTGTAATTAACGAACCATCTCTCATCTGGACCCACTCAGCTTGATCTTTGTTTGTTTTCTTGATAACTTTATTACATTTGGATATTCAGGAACATATTTCCCAGCTTTAATACTTTTATTATTAAACTGTACTGAGTTGAATTGAGTGACATCACGGCTGCAGCGTTGTTGCCGGCAGCTCTGCTCTGCGGACGGTCTGTTAAATCAAAAGCCATTACAGGAAGACGAGAGCAGGTCGTTAGCTCTCCTTTATTCTCCTGTCCTTTACAAAAAAGTACCGTGGTGCATACTGGCCAGGGTGCAGCTGATATTATGTGGGTAATGTATGGTATTTTTCATTTTACCATGTACAGGAAGTAGAGCACATGATTTACTGACAGTTCAAGTGTGTGTTCGTGTGTGTGGCTCCAACTTATTGAGCTATGATCCAAAATCTTCCTGAATATATTTAAATTAAATCATCTTATTGTGAAAAACAAAATTTTAGCAGTGTCACGCGCGTGTGTGTGTGTGTGTGTGTGTGTGTGTGTGTGTGTGTGTGTGTGTGTGTGTGTGACTTGAGTTACGGGATTATACCAGCCTGTTTTAACCTGTGTATCACTGTAAGGACAGGCAGTAATCCTCTGGAGGCTTTTAATGAAAATCTGTGAGGCTAAAAAAGGAAATTTTCTCTCTGAGGATCGATACAGTTTCACTTTATTAACACACTTTATTAACTGTATTGATCTACAGTTTCAGAGATGCCTGATAATAATCCTGCTGTAGTGAGCAGGATGGAAGCAGGAGGTAGACGCAGCACACGGCGGCGGGTCAGAGATCCATCATGGCCGCACTGGTTTCTTATGAAGCGCAGCGAGAGAGAAAAAAAAGAAGCTTCTGGAGATGTAGGACTGAGGGTGACCTCTGATGTCACACACACACACACACCCTTACCAACACACAGAATAACACACACCTCTCACACACCCTCCACCTCCACGTGGCAGTTTATCGTGTTTCCTGTTTCTCACCACTGCCCCACAATCCTTCAGTCTTCCCACAACAGGAAATTAAAGGAGCGCGTGGCGGCGCCCGGAGCGCCTCCACTTTTTGATTTGTGCGAGTCGCTATCGCTAATGAAAATCAGTGAGGCGCTCCGGACAACGGGGGCCGCTGATAGAGGAGCGACTTGTTCACCACACAACAGCCAGCGTCTCCCAACAAGTGAGCGCTGTAATCGCCCGGCGGGGGAGGAGGGGGAGGATGGTGGGGGAGGTGGACGAGGCCCCACTGATGGATGCAGGTTACACACAAACCGTCAGGTGTAAATACAAATATTGATAAAGACTTTTAGTTTATTGGTCATCGACTGAACTTTGACTTCTCTTCATCTTTCCTCTCATTTTTAATGTTTAGTTGTGGCTCACCTCCTTTCTTTCTTCTATTTCCTCTTTTTCCTTTAATTTTTTTATTTGAAGTTCTTCCCATCTTTTCATCCACATTTTTTGTGTCTTAGTCTTTTCTCCTTGCACTCTTTCACTTTTCCCTCTTCACTTTTAATCACTTATTCCTTCTGTCCACGTCTGCTCGTCTCTTTTCTTCTATCTCGTCTTCTTTTCCTCCATCTAATCATTTCCTGTCTTCATCTTTCTCCTGTTGTCCACCACACTGTCCTCCTCTTTCTTCTCCTCTCTTCTCTTCAGTCCTCTCATCGTTTTCTTTTGTCATCTCTTCGACTTTCTTTTCTGTCTTCTTTCTGCATTCTGTCTATTTTTTTTCCATTTTTCCCCTCTCTCCCTCCCTCTGTGTCCTCCTCCTCCTCTTCTCCTCTTCCTCTCTTATTATTTCTGCCAGTATTTAGTGCGCTGCATTCAGACAAGGTCACGGAGCAATTTGTGTATATGTCTGTGTGTGTGTGTGTGTGTGTGTGTGTGTGTGTGTGTGTGTGTGTGTGTGTGCGCGTGCGCGCGCGCTGCCTCGTCTCATCCAGGCACTCAGCCAAGAGAGAACGTCTCGATCCTGCACTCAGGACGTCGTGTGTGTGTGTGTGTGTGTGTGTGAAGCATTTGTTTGGCTGTACGCAGTATAATATGTGTAATGCTCTAATGGCAGACAGAGGGTAGAGGACTTTCACTGTTGCAAATCTTTATATCTGTCCTGCTGAGAGGTTTTGTGTGTGTGTGTGTGTGTGTGTTCACTCATTCACTTCTCCCTACATATCAGACACTCAGTTAACTCCACAGTGAGCAGTAAATTGACTCTCCTCACTGACAGCTGCAGAGTCGCGCAGCGATAGTTTTCATGTCAATAAAGTGTTGCATTGTGGGATTGTTAGCCGAAAGTGAAGTACATGTCGTGGACTCTTTTGAGGGCACGATATGCTGCATAAATTTCCACATGGAGTTGTTTGAGAGACGGTGGGTGTGTCTGTCATTAAACACGATTCCTTTTTTCTTTTGTATTTCGATACAGAAATGCCAAAATAACAAATAAGTCGGTAAATATGTTCTTCTTTCCATTCACAAACAACAAAATAGTCAATTAGCGCCACCATCTGACGAGGCAATACGACCGTTTCCCTCTCTTGAACTATAGAATAGTGATCATATTATATTAATTCTAGTTAACGGTATGGGTTTATGGCTAAAATGATAATCCCAATTATTCCGATCAATATTGAGACAGGTGAGACAGACTCACGTGCACACACTGCTCAGAAAATAATAGAATACGCAATTTATCGTTTTTACGTCATCAATGTTAGACACCACATTGGACCGATCGGACTGCTGCATGAGGTATTCCACTTGTCGGAACACAGTTTACTCGCCCTGAGCAAACGTGGCGGAGCTGCGCGTCGTGCCGCTAATGTTAGCTTAGCTTGTTTAGTCTCCACAACAAACAAACCCAGTAATTCAAACTGGTAAGAACACTGAAAAAAGCAGTTTGACTTCAAAAATCTGATGCTTTCTGGCTGAACTGGCCAAGCTGCACTGATCACGTTCAGCTTCGCACTTCACACACAGACATGATGTTATTCATCTGAACACCTTGCTCTCAGAAAGTGAGTGAATATTTCCTCATTCTTTACAAATCTTCAATTAAACTTTCGCTCTCTCTCCTGCTTTCAGCTTATGGAGCTCGCTCCACGTAACCCACACTGGTGTTTCTCTCTTTAATTTGACCAGAATATTTTGCTTTAATGCATTTTAAAAAAATAAATAAAGGCAGCCTTAATATTCAAAACTGCAGCTTATCAATGTTTCTCTCTTTGCAAAGCAGGCCATAAATATTAATGTCGATCAGCCACGCTTCCACGATGCGCCGCCGGATCGCCGTCTTCCTTCATAGACGTGTGTGTGTGCGTGTGTGTGTGTGTGTGTGTGAGAGAGAGAGAGTGTGTGTGTCAGTCTGGCTGTGATTTTCTGAGTGTGTGTGTGGGTCGCTGTGTGTTTGTATTTATTGTCTGTGTGTGCGATTGTGTATGCAGGGGATCTACAGTTTGTCTGGGGATTTGGTTTCGTAGCTTTATTTTCTCTGTGTGTATGTGTGTCAGTTTGTTTGTCAGTGTGTCTGTGTGTAGTTAAACTGGTGTGTGTGTGTGTGTGTGTGTGTGTGTGTGTAGGAGAATGATACAGAGAAACTAAATGCCCCTGCAGTAATTCTTTTCACGAATAATTGACCTGCATGTGGTCTGACACTCACTGGCACTGAGACACAAAGGCTGGACACACACACACACACACACACACACAGAAATGCACACACACACATAATGCGGATGAATTTGAAAATGCATTTTTTTCGCTCCATTTTGGGAATCAATACTTTCACCCCATTGTTGGTTAGGTTTAGGAAAAAAAGACCCTGTTTTGGTTTTAATAAGTTTAGCTGCGTACATACGTCACATTACTTATGTTACGTACATGACGTAAGTTAATAACATTACGTAAGTTAAGTTACGGACGTAAATTAAAACACAAAAGTTCGGTTTCACATGGGACATGAAACCCCGTCTCCTGGGTCTCCTCCTTTCTTGTTCTTTATACTACGTCACCTGACATTTCTTTCTTTATGACATTAACGCCTGCAATTACATGAGAAAACCTTAATTGGGACGGCGATTGGTGACACGCGGAAAGCAAAAAAAGCCTTTCAATAACACGAGAAATGACTCAAGACATTGTTCAGACGCCATTTGGTGAAACCAGACTGTGAGTAACTACACATGCTAACTTCATATTTTAGAGCTAAAAGTCAACTTGCATGTCATGATATGGTGAAGATGATAATCAGTAGCCGATTTAGCATTTATTTTGAGCCACTTCCCTTTGAAAATTCAATAGCCTCTTTTTTTTATCTCAGCTTTGGTCACCACCAACTGCTGAGAAAATAGATAATTGGCCCTTTAGTTAGTTAAAAAAGTAGAACAGCTAGCAACTAGTCGTGTTTGTCTGTGGTTTGATGCTGGACAGGAAGTGTACAGAAGAAAATAATGACCTGATTGATGCTAAAGCTCTGTGGAAGACTTCCGTCTCTGCTAGCTAAACATTATTTCTCCACCTTCCACTATATTACCCAGCATGCTACTGCAAGGATTTGTGTTTGGTCATCAGTCATTGTGAAAACTACTGTAATTAAAACTATTGTGGCTTTTTAAGGTAGTATTCACTATCAGTTACAAGTCTGAAAAATCTGGATAATGAACATAGGAAGGGCATTCAATATTTTTAAATTAAATATTTGGAAAGATAGCAGGTGAAAGAGCGACATAAAGAGGAAGTGATGAGACGGGGAAGGGAGGGAAAGGAAGAAGAGGTGTCGAAGGCTGACAGTGATGTAGTGAGCTGTTGAATTCCTCTGAAAGCTGATGGAAATCAACACACATACACACCTGCACATTGACATCTCGTGGCTTGCAGCTGCCTCTGTAGCTCACGTTTATACACACACACCCAGACACACAGAAAAGCCCTGAAACTGACAGTTCACGGCTGTGTGCTGTCTTACTGGACACACACACGCATACACAAACACAGAGAGCTTCATTGAAACCCATACATATGAATTAGCCAACTGTTTATGCTGCAGAGCCATATTGTGGCTGTGCTAACTCGCTGTATATATGGGGGACAATACAGTGTAAGTTGTGGAAAAATGTGTAGGCCTATGTGTGATTCAGTGTATGAGCAGGTACATTAGCTAACGTCTTTACAAGCAAAAACAAAAAGTGATTAAATGTGTTATGAAATTTGGATTAGAGTCAACAAAATACAGAAATCCTGAAGCTAACTTTGGACTAAACTTTGTTTTTGTTGCGCTAAACCAACCAAACACAACCTAAATTGAAACATTAGCTTAACTCAATCAAATTGTTGTGGGCTAGCTGCTTAACCATTAGCACAGTTGAACTAAAATGTTTTGTAATTTGTAAAATATGGCCAGAATTTGAAGCTACCTCCAAAAATATAGGAAGGCAGCATATCACCAGCCAACTGCTGTCACTATGCTGTGTGCTGTAAGTTAGTTCATCTTGAGCATTGTAATTTTTGGTTGTCGCTATAGCGACTGTTAGCTTTGTTGGCAGTGGAGCTAGTGGTCTTCCTGCTGGGCTCCGCAGCCTGAATACAGGTGGGAGCCAAACAGCTGGAGATGACAGGAGATACAGTACGGAGGTGATTTACAGCGGCTCCGACGAGGACTATGACGTCAGGGACGACAGGACACAGCA
>JBBPCS010000410.1:0-19067 GCA_037974645.1 Hollardia meadi | reverse complement strand
ATCTCGATTCATCTTGGATCCTCGATTAATAAAAAGATTCCATGAACAACATCCAGATCAGGTTACTCTTTCCTCTACAATCAGTCGCAGACTCAACAACAAAGATTCTCATAATATCTTACCCGGCAATGGTGAGGAAGAAATGGAGGATGAGAAAGAAGAGGAGTCACCATCTGAGATGGAGGAGGACTCACCTGATGAAGAGGAGGATTTATCTGATGAAGAGGAAATGTGTTGGGAAGAAGAGGAATCGTCTTCTGATGATGAGAGACTGACTGCTAAGATTACTAAGACTGTGTTCAATAAAAGTCATTACCGATTCAACCTGTGGTGTGTTGTGCTACTATTGGGTTCAACCATAACCTGTTACAATGACTAGCTGGTTGCTGTATTTTTAAACATTGGGGATTTGAGCCTGAGAGTTGTGATCCTTTGAGGTTGCTAGCAGAGTAGCATATTGAGGTAGCAATGTGAAGTCAGCAACTCTTTGTTTCCACAGAGCATAGAAAATATATGCCTGCAAGAATGAGCACGTGTCTTTTTATTTTAAGGGTGTGAAGTCAAATGGGTCATTTGTTAAGATAACATTATTGTGATGCTACTTTACTTTAATGGTAATTCCTATTTTGTGTTTGTGCTAACTGTTTAATTCAAGAACAAGGCATTAAGGCATTAATTAAGTCAAAAATGTGTATGGCGGATCTGTACCACTCTGAACCTGTGAATTCAACAAATTTTCCTAAATCACCCTTATTTGGCACGTACAGTATGTGTGTGTGGTTCTGGGAGGCCTGTTGTCTCCTTATGACATTTTATTTCTTCACAAAAATGAAAGACACTAGCCAGTAAATGTCTTTGGCTCTGGACAAGATACCAAACAAGTGTATACTCCAATGTTTGGAGTATTCCATTCAGAGTTGTTCTGCCTCGCTGATCCAAATATTCACAGTCAAATGTAATCACAGGGCCTCCCTAGCTATTAGCTTGCAGCCTGCCTCCAAGTTTTTCCTTCTGGTTGCTATAAATGGTGAAATGATGTTTATGGAACCTGGATATTAAGTCTCCCTCTCTTTAATTACTATGCAGGGTGATTAATCCAAACTACAGTCACAGTTTAATGATGATTGTTAGTTGGCCTGTAGTTGTTGAACAAATTTATTTCGTAATGGCCTCAATAGCCACTTGTTGATGAGAGCTAGTTTTCATGCTTGACCTTGTTAAAGTGCTCAGGGAGATGCGACGGGGAAAGAGGGTAATTGTGTTTCACTCACTCAAATCATGCATTCATCCGTGTATTCATCATGCAACATCCACCTGTTCATCCACTGTATTACAGCAGCACAGTGTGGGCGAAGCTTCACACAGTCTTTTAAAACTAAATATTAAATTAATAGTATGGTATGGTAGTATACCCAAGAGCTTTAAACTGACCTCTGAGACCCCTGCAGAAGTCAAAGGTCAGTGGCAACAGAAGTTAACAGATACAACTACAGCATTTTATTACCCATGTTTCATACTTTTTCCAGTGGCCCAAGAGTATTCCATTTATTTTGGTGAGCATTCACTTCCTTCCTGTTCAGTCAGTAACAAGAAAGAAGAGGTCCAGCAGCACTGCTCCAATAAGTATAAATAGGAAAAGATGGAGACTGTAACTCTAAGAGCACTTCAGGATATTGGGGGTGATAATGGGTCAATTTTCTCAGTTGGATCATCTATAAATAAAATAAAGCCCCCTCCCTGAAAAAGTTAAATAAATCAACACAGGCCAGTTAATGACAGCGATGAAGCTCCATGCTGCACATTGCAAACATCACAAGATAAAGACTGTGTGGTGTAACAGCAGCCAGTGATTTCTTATGTTTGATTGCTGTTCCATTTCATCTTTGCAGCAGTAAACAGCAGATAAGATGAACACAGTTTCTCAAGTTTGCCCACCAATCTTGCTGAGAAATAACTGGGTTGGAACTATCTCGAACTGGAGGGAAAACAATCATTTGATGAAGCCTTGCAATGAGGTCAAACACGTTGATGGAGGAGGCATGTTCGTCTCTTGAACAGCTTTATTAATATGTAAAGCTCATGTAAATGCAGGATCTGTCACTTGTCACTTGAGGGGGAGAAGGAGCATCAGCAGAGTGGCTTTTTGCATTTGCTAGAGTCCCTCTCGTTCCGTTAGGGCTTTAGTTGGAGGAAGAGAGAAACAGCCTCTCTGTCTTTACTCTGTTATCACCTGGGAGTGATATTATTTATTCCCCTCATTTAATGGCCATCCACCCACCCACACACTGTGAAAAGGATAAGACCCACACATATTGGGGTACATACCAACTTAAAACTGAAATTCGACCATTTGCGATGATGAAATTGTGAGAACCCGTAATTAATTTTGTTCACAATTCCTTTCTAATGTGCATTAAGGTATTTTCCTTCTGGTAATGCAACAGATGAAAACACTCAGTCTTCTATCCAAAGCCTCCAGCTGCAGATTAGGTTTTAGCACAGCACCACTGGTGAAACCTAAGCACTTTGTAGGGAACACTGACACTCAGAGCATCATTTGTTTTTTCCAGTTTTTTTTAAAGCCAAACAACACGTGTCATTACATAACGCTCAGCTGGAGAGATATTACACAGAGTCCCTTGGTGTGGAGTTGCTTTTCTCTCATTATGAGAGGAAGGCTGGGTTGATACTGTCCCCCAACTTTTATCTGAAGTGAAGCATTAAAATTTAGTCACATCCAACAAATCCAAATAATTATCCTAGTATCACTTGTTACACTGTGGGGCACATACAGTGAATTCATATAGCCATAAGTGTAGTCCTGCTGGAGCACTCCAGAACGATGCTCCGCTACATTTTTCCTCCAAGTGAAGCTGTGTCAAGCTGTACAGAACAAATCGAGTCAGACAGTAGGCCTGAATAGTAGGTGAACTGTTTATTTAAAAGTTTTTATTCATTATTAATTAATTAGTTTATGTATTATTAATTGATACAGACAATTAATTTCTTACCAGTGGAAGTGTTCATTGTAGATATATCTGCAAGTAAATTAAAACTTGACTTCTACTCAAAGTCAATTAGGCTACAGATGAACAGAAATTCTCATTAATGATATCTACTAGTCAATTTTCACTAGTCACAATGTTAATTGTTAATATCAACAATTGAGTTTTTTTTCCACTAGAAATGTACTTTGTAGATATCTACAATTGTTCTTGCATTACAGATATTATAAATGGAATTCTAGATATCTAAAATTCAATAATGACTAGTCAAAGTAAAATTACTGATATGTCAAATTGGAATCGTAAATAGTAAGAATGTAATTTCATATTTCTAGAATTGCATTTCAGGTATGTGAAATGCAGTTGTAATTTGAAAATTATATTCATACTAGTAACAATTATATTTGACATAATTACAGTTCTTTTTATAACCACTCAGAATTGAATTTTTGATATATAAAAAAAGGAATTTCAAATAGTCAAAACGATGATGTACATACATATCTGAATGAATATGGTCATTTGGGCTCCGTCCATCCATCCATTATCAATGACTGCTTTAACATTGGGGGATGAGGTCCAGTTTTTTTTTTTTAAGGGGGTGACTAATAGAGACAAACAACCATTAATACGGAAATGCAATTTCTGGAAATTCAGTTGTAGAGATCTACCATACAAATGAGTGAAAAAGGAATGGCTAATATCTGTAATTAAATTAAAGATATCTATATATCAGTTTTGACTAGTCAAAGTGTAATTTGTACATGTGAAGAAAATATCTGTAACATGTCAAAATTGTTTACAGCTATCTTATGATAGCTGATTAAGATTTTAATCAGTCAAAATGACATTTGACATATAGTGAAAAACTACATCATTGCTCGCCACTTCTACTGAATAAATGTTAACAGGTTCTGCCATTGTAGACAGATTCAGGTTTTGTTCTCCTCATTTTCTCTTAATGTTTAGTTTCCTTCCATTCACAAGTGGAACTGAGCTGCTAGAGTATTTCTATATTTGACCTCAACCTAAGAAGTTTCAAATGTCTGTCGTGCAAGAAAATTGAGTTTTTGTTTACTTACCGACACATACTCGATCAAAAGAATTTCCAGCAGGAAATCATGCTAATTGGTCCAATCAGACTTATACAGAAATTCAAATATATCATTTTTTATTATATTCAGAAACATGATTACATGCCCCCGAGGATATTTGAAAATGGACTTAAAACTTGACTATGAATCACTTAATGATTTGAAAGACTTCCAAGGTAAAATGAAGATCGGTCTCTGGAGAAGTCTTGATACCTTTAGAAGTTGCACAAAATTCTGGCTGAATAGCTTCGCTCCTTCATCATGGCTAAGTTTCATTCTCACAAAGGGGTTTGCAGAGTCATTTTCTAATCTTCATGCCGTAATGGTCACGGTGAGAAATGGATTGTTAAATAGAGATTATAGAGCTACTGTGATAAATCCTGGGCCACAATTCAACTGGGAAACTTTCACCTCTATGTAACCTAGCTGCACCTAAGTGGGGAACATGGATTTGCTTTAAAACGGATCACATACTCTCTCTGATTCCTTTTTCCTGCTGACCAGAATGCAACATGTGTAAGAGATTCTTTTTTAGGGTGGACACATTCACTGATGTTCGATGGAGACAGTATGCTCTCCTTTTCTCAGAGGACAGAAAAAGAGTTCTAGTGTATGTGTCATTTATCCTTTTTGCTCTGTTAGTGGCAGGGTGTATGGATCAGACTGTCAGTGTGTTGGCTGGTCAGTCTGTCCGTTTGTCCGACACTTTCATCCAGACCAAGAAGTCTTGACATTTCCTGGACAGAATTTTAATGGCCATCAGGGTGATTCTAAATGACTTTGAGGAACCCCATCTGGCTAAATGTTTAACCTTAACCAACACTTTAATGTAGGATGAACAAGGTATCTTGAAAACCAAAAAACCCAATTTCCATGACATTTACTGTGAATATTCACATTCATGCTCCCCAGCAGGACTGCCAACTTTTGACTTCAGCTTGGAGCGAGATTTGTTTGCGGTGGGTTCGGCTGGAGGATATTTTTTATTTGTCTTTCAAAGTCTTTTATTTGATGTGTATATGATGACAGGAATTATTTCAACCACAGATGGTATCCCTCAGGTAAAGAAGTGAAGATGCACATGAAGTTTGTGATGATATGACAAATCATCTCCTGCCACACCAGGACAATATTTGCAGTCTGTATCTCTGACGTACTCTGACGTATGATCTATTAGGTACACCAATCAGTGAAGATTTTTCTTTAAATTACATATTTTTTTGCTTGTTATCTCCTATATTGTTTTAAGATTTGACAGTGAAATCAGCAAATCATGTGAAACATTATATCAGTCATGTCCACATGAAATAAAAGCAGTTTGTTTCTTTTCATGTGCATAATTTGGTCTCTCCATCATGCTACATCAGTGAACATGATTAGTTAAATGTTCACCATTAGCTTAAATATTTGCACTATGGCAAGAAACAACAGTGTTGACGTTATGTCAAAGATGTCTATGTATTGTGTTGTAGAGATATCTACTGAAGTTTCACAAGCTCTCTTAGCATTTAGTCTATTAAGTAATAATAAACTAGAAAGGAAATATTCGTACACCTATTTTCCTTACTAAACATAAAAATACAACAGTTTCCCTCTGTAAGACAAAGTTTCTCTCTTTTAGCAAACTAAGACAAGTTTATTTGACTTAACTCATCCTAAAACATTCTTCCTCCAACGAGACATAAACAAAATAAATCTCACGAAAAACCGTCTTGGTTTATCTTTCCACAATCACCTCTGTTTTGTTCGAAATAAATCCTCAGTTCACCGACTTTATCTCTCTGTTCTGCTGCTTGACCTCTCTCCTGTCAACGCCTGCTGTGTCCTGTCGTCCCTGAAGTCATAGACCTCGTTGGAGCTGCTGTAAATCACCTCCGTACTGTATCCCCTGTCCTCAAACTGATCTTGAAGGCAGCGATACCGTCACAGTCTGGTGTTCAGCCATGTTCCCGGGGTTTGAGCTGCGGAGCCCAGTTGAGCCAAGCTTTATTGCCCGCTGTGACTCGCCCTTTGATCGAGGTTGCGATCTGGGCAGACTTCAGTCAGCTGTAATGCCAATAGCTCCACCGCTAACTGAGCTAACGTCCAAAAATGATTACAGCCCAAGATAACTACAACTACAGCAGACAGGGGATATCTTCAAATTCTGGCATTATTTTCAAGTTGCCCCTTTAACACAACAGACACACTTACAGCTTTCTGTTAGCTCAGTTCTCTGATGTACTTAACAAATGGAGCCTGCTGCACTGTGCGCTGTTTTCAGACGTCTGTGAGTATTCGCTTCTACCGCTAAATGAAAGTTGTAGCTCTATGGACTTTGGAGCGTGCATTTGCTGTTGCACACTTTTGGGTCAAACAGATAATGATCAGTGTGTTCACTGACAATCCGTAGCTACAAATGCTGCCTTGTCACGTTCTGCGCCCTAGCTCATCTAAACTTGAAAAAAACTAGTTTGTACAATCAAATGCCCTCTGTGTTTAGTGCTACTTAGCAAACATTAGCATGCTAACATACTAACTAATATAGTTGACATGGTAATATACACGTGCTTGCTAAACATCAGCATGTTACTACTGATATTGTAAAAATGTTGCCACGCTAACATTAGCAAAGCATGGCCGTAGACTCTTGATTGTAATTTTGCATGTAAGCACATGATGGGCTGATGTGAGCAAGTGTCGTAGTAGTAGGGATCAGATAAACTCACTGAAGTCTCTTTTAGACTTTACACTGAAGGTCCAATTCATGGCTTCCTGGGAGTTAAGAGAAGAAGAATCCCCTCCAGTTACCACATCTGATAGCAACATAATAATAATGAGGAAAACCTACAACATCCAAATTGGGAGAATTGGATCCTCTCAGTTTCATTTCAGTTGTGCTGCAGCCTTTGGGGCCTCAGATAAAATTGGCATCAGTGGAAGAGATGAATTTCCTGATTTGCTTGAATATGCACAATGAAAATATAAAAAGTTTTACATTTCCCCCCAAAATAGATCTTTGAATATTTAAAAGATCAGAAGCATGTTTTTTTAAAAACCTAGACAATGCATGGAGACGTTTGTGCAGGCATTGATTAGAAAAATCTTGGACTTGGATATAAAGGATAAAACAGCTTTGTTTACTTGAAAGGTCCCCAATTTATTATGTGAAATAATTTTTTTGTGTCTTTAATTGTGTCTTAAATAATGCAGTTAAACTGCAGCCTGCTCAGCCAACTAACATAACCCTCCACTGTAGATAAAGATTTGTTCAATTCTTTATGAGCGATGGGAAGGAATGTGGAGACTACCGGAGACTATAGGCTTATGATAAATGAAATAAGATTAAGGCATTTCCATTTTGAGCAGACCGAGATTTAAACAGACGATTCAATAAAACTGACCCTCAGATACTGGCTTCAGTGAAATTGGAGTCACCATTAATAGAGGGGGGTTAACATCCTTGAAGCAATTATGAGGAAACACAATTTCACCGGTCATACCTAAGCATCATAATCTGATAAGGAGATGTGGAATATGCTGATACGATGGAATATATGTTTTCAAGGTTAAGAGAGAACATTAGACAAAAGCCTGAATGGAAGAAGAATATAACCAAGTGGAATCAAAGATTATCAAGGTGAGTCCCAGTGCAGGGAGCTAGATGTAATTGCTTGTCATTAAAATACGTATTACAGTCAAGAAATAAGCAGGCTCTGTTGATAACTATACTCCATTTATGTGGCCCTCTTTAATGGATCTAGTGGCTCTGATAAAAATGTGTGTTGTTCATGAAGAATTAATTACCACCCACAGCTGAGAAGGCCATGTAAGAAAAAAAGAAGCTACCTACCAACTGTGTCTTTAGTTGCTAGTTGGTAGTTTTTATAGGGCCTCTAACAGGAGCTGCCCTTGTCTTGAGTTTGTCAGCAGCCGCACAGTGAACAGAACAAGCAATCTTCCTTAAGGGTACTTAAGTTATGGCCAGGGCTGCACTGCGCTTTTTAGCGATTAATCTAACGATTAGTTTTTGATTAGTTGTTTAATCTAACAACTAATTGATAAACATACCTACTGTAAAACTTGTTTTAATTAATATTTCAATATAATTTCAATACAATTTAATATGTCTGCAGAGGATGGCACCTGCCATCAGCTTGGATCAGAGGATGACAGTAAATTGTAAAAACCAAAGCGTCATCCTTTCAATGTTTCAATTCAGCCAAAATTTGGATGGGATTGAGGTTCTTCTACACCAAACTGTGAGAACCATTTTATGGACCTGGCTTTGTTCACATGGAGCACTGCCCCACCTGAACAAGGGAGGACTTTCCACAAAATGTTGCCACAAATTTTTGCCACAATTGAGAATTCACTTAATTGGCAGTGAGGGACCTAACAAACCTAATGAAAAAGCCATACTAAAAGAACACGAAAGTATATGCACTAACCTTTAGCAATTTAGTGTAACTACAAAGCTTTGCCAGCAGTGACATAATTAGCAATTTATTAGTGAAGCACTGTTTGTTAAAACACACTGAGCATACAGAATTAACAGCAGAGAGGTGGAGTGTGCTACATGAGTGGTTTGAGTAGTTTCCAGGGACATTTTGATAAGTTCTGACACTTTTTTTTTCCTGGCAGTGACTCTGGGTCTATTGTAATCCAGTGTAACTGATGTGAATCCAAGCTGACAACAGCTGCCATGCTTCAAGAAAAAGTAAGCTGCAAACTTTTCACAGCCACCTTTCAAGCTTACAAGGGGTAGGTTTATGATATACTTTTGGTGCATTTTTGGTGATTTGATGTACTTTGAAGGTGCCTCGTTCTAGCACCATATAATAACATTATGTTATATGTTATTCCTGCATAAGCTTGTACAGCTCCTTCCCTGATGTAAATAACACATTATAAATATTGTGTATTGTTTCTACTATTATAACTGTGCACATTTACTTCTTTTTTCATATGTTGACAATTTCTATTTCTATTATATAATTTTGTATTTATGCTCCTGTTTTTGACTTGCAGTACTTGCCTTAATCCTTATTGTATTTTTAGTACTTCCTTTAACTTTATGCACCAATACACCTACATAAACGTACTTGGCAATAAAACAGTTTCTATTTCTATTTCTTATGTTATAAAATATGTTAAAATTTACTTCAATGTCATCGATAGCCGTGCAAATAGACAACAGTGAATAGAGCTATTGATCCCCATTGCTAAGATTATTTGTGTTTTATAAGGTTTTAGTTGTTGAATTATTAAATTGGGAAACTGAACAATATTAGTGCTTATGCATCTCTAACTGGTATTATTTCCACTGAATGAAACCCCTGAGAGAAACAATATGTTGCAGGAGGCAAGTCCCAGGACCCCACTGCTATAATAATCTATTTTTGTTGAGAGCATATGATGCCGCAGTGGTTTATTTTGCTCCAACTTACATGCAGATGAATTGGACCGTGATGTATAGTAAATTATGTACACTGCCATTGAGCCAAGCAGAGACAGGTGCCAGAGAAGCTAAAAACAAGGACACCACAGCACAGAGGGCAAATTCCTCCACAGTTGGCTGTTCCATGGCTCAGGGCTCAGACAAACATCTGTTGAATGTATTAAGATCTCAAACTGAGCCAATTGCTAGAGAGAAACACAGCCCCTGGTCAGTCTGTCCTCTGCCCATTTCTGGTCAGCTCTTGATGACTGCAGCTGGCTTCCATGTTCCTCCCTCTTGCAGGCGCGATTGGCTGAGTCTGTTCCAAGGACGGGGATGTAGAGAGCTACAGCAGCAGTAAAAAGCCAACCTGACTGACTCATGTTGTTTATAAAGGAATCCATGATGGAGTGGGTGTGAGGAGGTGGACCTCTTTGTTTGTGTGCTTTGTGTTGAATCTCTGGCAGCTATTTAACATCAATATATTCATATTCAGATATGTGCTTCCAACCACTGGGGTGTTTTAAGGTTCTTCTCTCTGTATAGGTTGCTTGTTATGGACGGAGGGGGGCAATTATTTTTGATTGGACACAGATAAAAGCCTTTGCTAAATGGATATGTGTCAGGTCTGTTCTGCACTGTAGAACAGTGCGTCAACACTGGATTAAAATGATGGCAGGACTTTAAGTAACAGACCAGTTATATAGGTGATGAATACATAAATGTCATAAATATGGTTCAGTCAAGTCACTAAATGCTGGGTCCAAAAATTAGGCATGCAGCCAGTTTGAATATTTTTTTTAGCTTAATTAATCAAGTAACTGCAAGCATGTTTGGGGAACTGAATGGCAGGGGAATAAGCATATCTGGTGTTTGCTTGCCCCGCCTTATCTCCACACAGGGGCCACCGCTTTCCAACCTCCAATATTTACCATGATAGTAGGAACATTTTAAAAAAAAACACCTCTATTGGTAAGACTCAGTCTTTTTATGGGCATATTATAGGTGTTAGATTTTTAAAAAAAAATAGAACTGTAGAAAAGATATAATAGTGGCAAATTTACCAACCTTCTTTTGTGGGTTGGTAATGTCTGAACAACACTTCGATCCAGAGCCAAATATCTTACGAACTACTGGCCGGAGTGCCATGAAATCCTCTGTTTATGTTAATTGTCTGCAGATGATGACCCGTAATGATTTAGCAGACATGTTAATATTTAATCTATCCCAAGTCTCAGGTCTGAATTCCCTGTTGACCAACACTTTGGTCCGTGTCAAGCTCTTTCAAGAAGTAGAGGCTGTGCATCCATTAATCATGTTCTGGCTGTTCATGCTCCCTAAAGGAAGATTCCTGCTACTTGTGGTCACATTCTGACCTTTCCACTACAGTGAAATGTCAATAAATCTAAAAGACAGATGGTTATAATTTTACTGGGTATATTCTTGCTGCCCAGGAATTTAATCTTGGACATACACTAAGTTTTTCTGTTCCATGCTCAAGCCAAAATGTCAAATTACACACAGAAAGTCTCGTAACATTGCATTGAATGGCCAAAAGCAAATTCAGAAATCCCATAACATTATGATAATGGGGCATGCCAACAGCCATCATCTGCTTGTTTTAAGCATGACAGCAAGCAACTTGAAAGAGTACTGGTTTAGCATTGTACTTTAATAAAATTGTCACAACAGTTTAAGTTCATTTAATGTATTCTTATTCTTTGTTTAGTCAGAGATTTGGTTGTGTTGTGCTGTTAGCAGCTAATGTAGACTCAAGCCTCTAGCAGAGCAAGATGAGGAGTGGGCTACAGGTAAAGTCACTTGTGGTCTTTAGCCTCAACCATCACTGCCTGCTTAAGAAACATCACTTAAGGCAATACATTAGATTTAAAGCAGCCCCTTTATGTACTCCCAAAAAAGACAAGAGTGTATACAAGTTCTCCTTAAAGTGATTTTGTGCTAAAACGTAACCTAACTTTAACTGAATGATGGATCAGAAAACAATCATAAGACAGAACCATTTTGATTTTAATGACTATTTTCATGTGTCAAACCCAGGACAAAACTTTACCCCCAAGGTTCTCATAATCATCAGCCATTAAAATAATTATCTCTGTTCTTTTAAAGATTTTTATTGATTGTTGTAATGAATATTTCCGCCTCTAGAAGCTGCAATTTGTATTTTTTGTGATTTTATAATGTAAGGCATTAATATTAAAACACTAGTCCCACTGCAACACATATAAAATAAGGTCAAGTAAAGGCCCACAAAGGAGTACTCTGGTGTTACACTATATCTCACTCTATTTAAATGTGTCACAGGATATGCAGGATTGTAAATGTAACCTACATTTGGCCACCTGGACCGGGTGTTTGATTAGCAGCTTGTTGTTTTCTCTTGTAGTTAGTGTTGTGATAAGCGGCAGCAGTGATTCTCTTCAAACCCAGTGGACCTCCAGGTGGCCTCTCTTGATGCCTCACTGACAGCAAAAATCTAATGCCATCATGGGGATACCCCGCCTCACTTTGTGTTTCTGATATGACAACTCTGTCTCACTGTTATGGAATCGAAAACCTTAAAAAGTAAAACAAAAAAGAAAATATCCAACATGAGCTTCACTTGCCCACAATTGCGAACATGAAAGATGTGCTTGTAGCCATTTGAAGTACATGACCTGGCACTCGGTTCTTTTGTGCTTCTCGTTTCTGTACATCAGAGCTTTACAAGGCTCCATTTTAAATCCCATGACCATCAAACAAAGGTCTGAGCCGGAAGGTGCTTTGAAAGTCAGGAATGTCAACGCCGTCGACAAACTACCATTCAAAAGTTTGGAAACATATTATATTGATGTTTTTATTCTGTCCTTCAATAATGGCTATTTTAACCTAGGTAGTCATTTTGGCCCCAAAAGAATCATAATGAAATGATTAAAACTTCCATTTAGTGCAGTGGGTGGATACTGTTGTAACCATTTTTCCACCAAATGCCGTTTGATTTTGAAATTCTTTCCTGGTTCAAACAAAGTGCAAGTGACTAAAATGGTGAGAACCTGTTTTTCTTTGGGCGCTCTACAGTCTACTCAGTGGTTAGATTGTGATTTGTCAGTTCGTGGTATGTGAAACTGAGTTTTCAGAATAGCTTTAATAGCTGTTAATTCCACCCTGCTATTGTCATTATTGTACAGTGAAAAAGAACCTGCTTCTGTTTGAATCTGCACAGATTTTGATGCGAATTTCCAATGTCTTGTACCAATGAATTCAACTGTTGCTCAGAGATATCTTTGTCTCTTTCTTTCCTTTAATTTGTCAGTCTGGTTGAACCATTCTACAGTGTATTGTTCTACAAGTACACAACATTATTTTGTACGGCCTTCATTTAAAATAAGATCTATTTGTAAAAAGGACTTTCTATGTAGTCGTCTCAGACATCTGACTGGACTGAATCAAGCTTTTGAGGCAGGCAATTCCAAAACTTCGAATGGTAGTTTAAATATCTCACTTCTGCTTTAGAAAAATTTGTGCTATTGCTAATGAGTGATTTTTTTCCACTCAACCTGCAAACCCCAGCAGGAGTGATTTCAATTTCTCTGAGAAGACGGTACGATCAAACAAGTGTGTCGACGAAATCAATACTGTAGGTCAAGCACCTCCCATAATCCAGTGACAATAAGTCGACCTGCACCTAAGCCTAATTCAAGTCAAATTTGATTTATGTACAGCTCAGTACATGGGCAGCAAAGATCAACCTATGGCCTGTTTTCTTGTATTCACTGCTCACAGAAGATAGCAACCCGTTCTCATTCCACGGCATCACATACTGTACCAACGTTTTGTCATGTGCCCGTCTAAGGTACTCTTTGACATTGCCGGCCGATGCGCTAAGCTTTCCCTGACACACAGTGGGCCCTTTGGCATCCATGGCTGGTGCACTAAGCCTTCCCTTTAGCATCTCTGGCTGAAGCGCAAAGGCTTGCGCTCCGTGCGTCTTATTGTGATGCACAAGATCTACATTACTGTGGTTAAATTTAGGCACAAATACCACGTGGTTAGGTTTAGGAAATGCTTGGGAACGTGAACTCTGGTCTCTTCGCTAAAAGTTGTGTGTGTGACCCTTCACTCAACCCCGACCTCCACTCCCTCTTGGCGCTTTCTCGCTTTGGAAAGTACATTGTGCTACATATTCTGTTCAAGATGTCTGAAACTGACACAGACCAGCAATGTAAAGCTGTCCGCGTCTCGCCAAAATTACACCTTGTGCGTCTGGATGAGATGCGAGGGGCCATGACAAAACGTTGATCTCTGATGAGCTGGGGATGAGCACGGGCTGAAGATAGACATCTGATTGATGTCATTAACTACGAAAAGGTCAGATCTCTACAAGACTCAGTGACACTTACAGATGAATCCTAGCAACCTCTTCTCTTTCGTTCAGCTGTTAGGTGAACATGTAATAAAGTATTAATGACTTCACTGATAGGCTGCCCAGGCCTATTACATATCTAATGGGACACACTGGGCTGTGACTGCCCAGCTGGGTGAGCAACAATCTCCCCCTTTCCTCTGCTGGAATCCATTGACATTTCTTTGTTTATGTAAGGCCGACGGCGCCATCAAACTGCGCACAACTTCCATGGGTGTGTCAACCATATCAAACTCAATTATTTCCAGCGAAGTCATTTACCTACGCCTCCACCAAAAAAGTTATTTCACACCAATTAAAAGCTGCAACAACAGAATCTGCAATCCGGTGTTGCAGACCTTTCAATCCTGCCTGCAGCCCTGTCGATATGATACAATGAGGTCGGCCACAAGTAACAAAATGAAAATTAATGATATTTAGAAAATTCACACTACATGACAGCAGGGTTTCTATAGGGAACAAGAGTTGTTTTTTTCTTTCCAGAGAATAGAGAGTATTCCTTTAAGTGCGAAGAGAAATAAACACACAGCATCTGTTGAGGGCTATCGTGGGATAATTAAAACCTGCACAGTACCTGTCTCTGCCCCATTGGGTTTTATAGTGAATGTTCAACTGTCCGATTGTATTTAGTGGAAATTGGGTTGTCACTGTGGACTGAAGAGGTGAGGAAAAATTAGCACGGGTTACGAATCACCTCATTTGTGCTGTGTCGTTGTTGAAACCATCATTAAAAATCACGGATGTGCACACAGAGAAGGGTTAGTGCCTGTGCATCCATCATGGACATGAGCATCTGTGACACAGAACCCGCTGGGCTCCAAGATTTCTTTTATTATGTTGTGCCAGCGGGACGTGGCCTCTTATCAAATCTCTCATCCCATTGGACCTGTATTGGGGGATTTTCTCTGTGGGAATCTTATTATTGACGGTTTTCTCATTTGAATAATTTTGCAATAAGAAGAAAATGAATTTCTTGTGTCCCTTGCCTGGTAGCGTTCGTGCAGCTAAAAAGTGCATCAGTGTTTTAATAGCTTGCCTGTGGTTGTTGTTGCATCACTTTGAAACAGCCCAGGAAACTATTAGAATGTTGTCTACTTGAAGATAATCTTCAGCTAATAAGGGTATTTGTATTCCTCTGTCACAATGGCTTTATTTGCTCATTATCAAATGCATACTTTTAAACATGTGCCCCTTTCGCTGGTATAAACCGTGAGCTGCCTGTTTGATACGATTTAATGCAGAAAATACAGTAGCAGCTGTACTCCGAGCACATAACATGTTGGCATGTGGTACAATAACACACAGTGTTAGGTTTAACCTAAATCCTGGAAAACGCACAGACCATAAACACAGAGAGCCAGTGGTGACAAAGGGATGCAGATCCTTTAATTATTCATACAAGTAGCACTACAAATATTTGAATTTTGAAGTGAAAGTACCAGCCAGTACCAGGCCTACAAACAGAAATAGCTGGACCCCTGAAAAGGCCCAGTGAATGGGCACTCCCCAAATCTGCTTTAGTCATATCAAGACATGCGCTGCTCTCCCTCTCCTACAGAAACACATGCGGAAAGTCTTCATTATTATCGACACACCCTCTTCTCACAGGCGGTGGTGGCTCCTTCACTGATGTTAGTTACCTCTCGGCTAGTAACGTTACCCGCGACCATCATCATTTCATCCAGTTAATTTGTCAGATCATGTGGCTTGCCGCCCGGGGAGCACTTTTGTGTCCAAGCCTGGAAAAAAAAAGACCATTTCAGAAGAGGAGAGGGATTTTCAATATGATACAGGGTACTTTTTAAACAACATTAAATACAATGTTGATTTTTGTTCTTTTAATAAGTAATGGTGAATATTTTGGTTCAAAATAAAAATTGGTTATCATTGCTTATATTAGGAAGAACATGATTATTCCTGGCCTTTCCCCTTTTTCCAATCTTATGGTCGGCCCTGGTCAGTACTATTAAGTTAATATTTACTAATGTTTATTATTACTGATTATCATGTAAGGAACATGTGGCATAGGCTGGGTAATTCAGTTTCTTAAAATGGAATGTTGTGTAAATGTATCTGCATATATCTCTGTCCACCTTGTTCCTAAGTCCTATTAAATTTGACCATAGACAGTGTGGCATGACTCAGTGTTGGAGGACATTTGTGGCTTGGATTGACTCATAGCAGTCGGAAAGGTTAACAACTGCATTACAACATATTTGGTTCTTTGTTTTTAAAAAAAGTTGAAGTTAAAGCTTGGGTATTCAGTGACTTGGGTGCTGTGTTTTGGTTACAACTGTGATGACAGTGTTTGCTGCATCTGTGAATTGTGCCTCTGTCTGGCCCCTCTCCATGGCAACAGAGGCACATGGGTAACATAGCATTTAGAGCTGTCAACCATACCCAAATACCAGATTTCTTAGAAACTAAGTTAAAATAACTGGTGGTTATTACATGAGCCTATAAGATTGTCACATGATCTGCAAGAGTCACTTGTGTCCCTGTTAAATAGCATTACAGACATAATTTTATCAAAATTTGAAATGGGACTAATGTAGAAACAAACCAGAGGATATTGTCGAGCACTGGAAAGAGCACTCTGTTGTAAAATAAATCTAATAAAGTAAAAAGAACAATATTTAGAAGTTAAATAGCTGCTCAAATTTGTACTTTAGTAAGGTATTTAAATAAATATAGTTTATGATGATCCACCACAGAAAAAGAGTTTTCAAAAATAAGCATTTTTGTTCAACTTTTGGAAACTGATGAATAACATCAAATACAAACCAGTTACAATCACTAATTACTGTGATAGCAAACTCCCTCTCTGTGTTACTGTGTCAACTGATCTTGGTAGTTGTGATTACTTGAACAGAAGACATATTTCCCTAATTAACAAGGCAGGAATGTGGGCTTCAGAATGCTGCTGCTGTCCTTGTTTGATCCCTCTTGTTCTCTTAGAAGCAGGTAGCACTACAACAGCAAGTACACTTGCTGTAGATTTGTATTGGCTAATTAGATTTTATTCCTCCCCACAAACGCGGGGAAGCTGTTAGCACATGCACAGGTTGTCCTCTGGCTCCTGTGTAATCTCTCCCAGGCATTTTTATTACTGATTCCTATTTATTGTGATAAAAAGAGAAATCATCCAAACAAGTAGAATGCTGTCACAAACTTGACAAAAGTAATTTCAGGGCCTGTCCACATGTCAACTTGCCTGGGACGACGCTGCAAACACTGGATATCAAGTCAGCAGAAAATGAGGGATAAGACTCAGAGGTAAATTATCAGGACCTTCTGTTTGGTCTGTTTTCAGCGCTCAGCTGGCAGGGGAAACAGAGTGTACACAGAGTGTGTTTACTTGGACTATTGACAAAGCCATGGATGAAGAAGGTGTCCATTAAAATACCTCAGGCTCTGCTTGTGCAATAGTCAAATAATTTATCCCTCTAATGTGAGAAGAGCACGAAAATCAATGTGCACTCAATAGCCAATGCCATTAAGGCTGGGGGATTACTGTTGGGCAAGCTGATATGTGGCGAGGGCAGAATAGAAATGTGTTTTCAACTGTAAAGAAAATCTTGCTTTAGGAAAACTTTTGACCAGCAGGCAAACCCACTTTAGAATCTCACTCACAAAAACGTTTAAATTTCCACTCCAAACACGTTTAAAGAACATAAAAATACTCTGCTATGACTATGATTTTTTGTTTAACGTGTTTTCTACATCAAAAGTCAAAAAGAAACTCTTGTAACTTGCACACCACCACTGCTTGCGCTTGGTTTACCAGTGAAAGATCGGTGCGCATCAAGATGGCTAGTGTTAGAGGAAACATGGGAGGGATTCAGCCATAACGTTACATGTTTGAGCCTCAGTCAGACTCAGACGAGGAGTCTGTTGTGCACCAAAATCAGCGACTAGCAGACGTATCAGAATGGTAAGTGTAGTCAGCATCTTTTGTTTATGTTTTTTGTTAGCTTGTTAGCTTGTAACTTGCAGTGGTTGACACAGCTTCAGTGGTTGTGAAATGTACAATAATATCTGCTATGATGTTACAGTGTGACAGCCAGCCAACCAACTTTGCATGTACTTTTGCAATACTCATCCTCAGCATAAGTTGCTTAAGTGCGTTCAGGTAGCTTTAAGGCATGTTGGAGTCGAGACTTGCAACTTTTTTTGCAGGAGAGGTCAATTCTAACCCCTCAAGTGTACATAAAGTCTGATGTAAAGTCACAGTCTGCTGTAGTAGCTAGTTGCTTGGCTAGGAGGCAGCCTGGCAGGCTCAAGCTGTCTGACGGCCAGGGGTGAAAAAAATAAAATGGGCACCAGCTGCATGTAGGCTAGTTGGTGACCAGCAGGCAGAAAGTTGTGATGCATTAGGGATGCATAGGGAACTATGAACTATTAGCTCAGCTTGTTACTCTGTGCTCATGTATATAAGTTAGGATTCTTTTAGTGTTCATCGAAGGTTTTTACTGAGTCTTTTTTGTCAGTCTTGTAGTCATCCATCTTTCCCATTAAGTATAAACTTGCCTTTGTCTGGTATATGCATGTACGCAGCTTCTAAGAGTAACATTAATAATTGCTGAACTGTAAGTGAAATAAAACATGAAAACACTCCCATGAGCTGTTGTCACCTTATTGATTAGTGGCCTACTAAGGGCAATTTTTATGCTCTTTAGTTTTCCACAATTATCCGGTGATCTAATAGTTAAACCCAGTTGTCAGAATAAATGTTGGCGCTGTAAGTTCCTGTAAACCAGGGATTATGTTGACAGTTTTTGTTTGATATGTTGAAACTTTAAGTTTCAATATTTAAAGTTTTAATTTTATGTTATGACAATGTTTCGCTTAAGGTTACACTTGGTAAGGGTTAGGGGAAAAAATCATGTTTTTTTTGCTTGAAATAAATGATTTTGTTGCCAAAACATGGAAAGAAACGCTCCCAACGTCTCTTCCCGGATTTCGTTGAAGTGGTCTCGAACAGTGGTCTGCCAACCCCCTCACCTCCCAACAAGGAAATTAGGTCATATACTGTACATGTAATATGAAACCTGTTATCACAAATACTGTAGAAATGTTAATGTGATAAATATGAAACAGACAAAACTAACATATTGTTTGAGTGCGGG
>JBBPCS010000409.1:0-24198 GCA_037974645.1 Hollardia meadi | reverse complement strand
GTGTGTGTGTGTGTGTGTGTGTGTGTGTGTGTGTGTGTGTGTGTGTGTGTGTGTGTGTGTGTGTGTGTGTGTGAGGTAGAGAAGATCAGACGCTAAAGGGAAAATGTTCAAATGAAGTTTTCACTCAGATCAGTTTCAGTATGTGAAGAATTCAAATCCAGAAGATGAAGCTGTAGGGAACATCCTCCAGACGGATGTGAGTTGTTTTTTTTCCATCCTGATGAAAAACCAGCAGCTGGTGGTCGACCTCCGCTCTTCTGCTTTGTAGCAGCTGTGCCCAGTAGGAGAACAAAGTCCACATAGTGGTTAAAGAGAATAATGTGGTTGGTGAGCCTGAAGGAGTATTATTACTGAGACTCCTGCTTGTGCAACCACCCGTGGCACGGCTGGCCATTATTCCATGCTCCGTGTCCTTTTCCTGATTCCTGCTAGAAACAACATGAATGAGCTGATATTTTACCCTCAAGTTAGTAAAAAAGTATTTACTCAGTGTCACCTTTTATGTTAGAAGAACCTGTTAGGCAACAGTTGCCTGTTTCCACATCCAGCAGAGCAACACTAGCATTGATTTGGAGTCATATCTCTGTACCTCCTTTACCTCTGCTTTGGTCTCTACCAACTCCTGAGGGAAATACCTGGCTCTTTAACTGCTAAATGCTCCACTATGTTCACCAGTTAGTTGCTAACTGTGTCGGTTTGACATTTAGGGCTGGGCAGGTTGTGGACTTTGGGGCTTTAGGAGATTTTCTTTTTTAAACAGCTGCCTACTGAGACTTGAAGAAGCTTTATGAGAGGACAGAATTAAAACAGTAAAGCTACAGTTGTTGAGAATCAGATAATCGATTTATGTGACACCTTTAACATTGTACACATTCATTTGATGCAATGTTGTGATAAAAGTGTTAATTATAGTCACTTTATATTTAATTATCTTTTGTTATTTTATTATTTTTATTTCTCTGACTAGTGAGCAGGGCCGCCCATCAGGGGGGAAAAAGGTGAAACCTTTCTGGGGCCCAGCCTCTAGGGGGGCCCACGGAGGCCAGCAATAATGTTCTTCCTCATTTAAGCAATGAAAACCAAATTTTGTTTTGAACCAAAATACTCACTGTTAAAACAAAAAACATTTTATTTAATGTTGCTTTAGTCAAATGTAGCCTGCCTCTGATGTCGGAGTGGATTTCCTTGCTATAGGCTCGTGCATAAATCATGATGCCAAAAAAGAGGAAGCTGGCAAGAGCTTTAGACTCAAACAATAATGTAAGTAAGTTTAAAAAGTTGCTCCCCGTCAGGCTGAAGAGACAAAATCTATATACGAGAGGTAACGTTACTAGCCAAGAGGTAGCTAGCATCAGTGAAGGGACCACCACCAGACAGAGAGAAAGAGTGGCGATATTCTATGCATCACCATCTGAATCCTTTAATATCTTTCTTGAGGGCAGTTAGGAATTTCTTTAATTGTGACATTTTTTTGTGGCATTTACAGGAACTATTTGTATCCATATTGTCTTGTGTTGCAGTTGTGGGCTACAAACTCACTTATCCCTTTTTTTTTTTTTTAACTCTCTGAATACATACTGTCTTACAATCTTTTATCTAAAAAAAAAACAACAACTTTTTTTTCAGCTGGAAAGAAGAAATTCTTCATGATCCAGCTGGAAAATCCTCAACAAAATTGGATATGTCATATTTTTTATCTACGTTCAAGGCCCTTTGAGTTCTTTCCAACAGGTTGTCAGTGAGATTTTGATAAGCTCAGCAGGGGGGGGGGGGGGTCTCATGTTATGTAATGTCATATTTATTTTGGATGAAAACAGAAAAAGGGCCTTCATAAGATCAGAGGCATGAACCTGACAGCTGCAGGACTCTTGTAGACCCTTCATTTTGTCTCCCAGGTGAAGGAACCTGCACATACAAGTATGCAACTGGAATGTGCAGCAGACTTAACATGGCAACCGGCCAAAATGAGAGTCAAGAAAAGTATCTTAAAGAATCAAATAGCGAAACAAAAATCCCAAATCCGTCTCAAATTTCTCAAGAGTTAAACAAGCTCCTCTGAGTGTTAAGTAAAGTCACAGGATAAGGTGTGTCTGGAATGCCCTCTGTGTAACATTAACCATAAATCAAACATTAATTATGTAAAAAGAACAACAACCAAATAACCAAAACGATGTTTTGTCAAGCCAGGATATGAAGGGCTCTGACGCAGGTCAGCTCACGTGGAGTGCCTGGTTGTCCTGGTCACACACACTTAAAACACAAACACTCGCAGGACTCTGTTTTCTTGGTCCACAGACTTATTGTTCGCTGGGTGTGTGTTTGAGTGTACACGTCCACAGCTGGTTACACAGAGCACGTAGCTGGTCAATCTCATGCTTTATGAGGCTGAGGTCAAAAATGCCACTTTATGTTCAAAATGATTATCTGAATAGTAAAGCTGGTTACAAACCTCCAAACTTTTACACATCCCCAGAAATAATAACTAGAGAAAGCAAAGCAATTTTCAAAAATGTGGACATGTGATTGAAATTAAACTCCTCAATTTTTCAAAGTGCTGCAACTGAAAGGAAATTGTTTTGATTTTTCCACAAAAGACAAATGTCCTCCTCAAAGGTTGAGGATGAGACTGAAATTGCCCGTATACAACACAGTAGTTAAATTGCCTTTATAATGAAGGGTGAAATTGAAAAACAGGATGATCCGGAGGCGCCGTGGCAGATTATTCTGCTGTTTGTCTTGAGATTTCTCAAACAGTGGCCTCTTCAATAAAAAGTTACATGGTGACACAGCGGTTTATGGTTGTTGACCTATTTTACAGTTACTGAAGACATTATGTAACCTGTTTCACCAACATGCTGAAGACCTTGACCCGTTTTCCTTTCATTTACATTTCACGTAGAACCCTGGAATTATTGCGCAAGTGATCCTCTTCTTATTTCAGATTGTACTGAAACATAATGTCACCTACGGGCTAATAATCAATTTATTTTCCATCTTCACATCTTTTTTTCAATAACCACACAAATCAACTTGACATTTCCAAACAACACCTACTTTTAATCACAAAATCTTCAACATTAAAATATCTATATCTATATATATTAAAGTGCTTCACTATCAAAAGCGTACAGCTATGGTTTAAAACTGCTGCATTGTAATACAGTAACATGATATCCTGGTTAACTAGGGTAAATGGAAGCCTTCGATCTTTATATTTTTAATATTGTCAACAAATACAATGAAAAGACCAAAACCAACGGTAAATTGATTTGAGGAATCAATCCCACGTACACCGTCCTGCTGCCATAAATGCTCGCTAAGAGACCAAATGTGTATTAATCTAAAAATAGTCCCCACAAATACACTATTTACTCCTATTCAGCACCATACAGCAGATAGACACAGTTAGCAACTAGCTGGTGAACACAGTGGAGCCTTTAAAAGACTAAAAACACAGATATTTCCCTCAGGATTTGGTGGAGACCAAAAACAGAGCTAAAAGAGAATAAATGCTGGACTTAGTTCACAACTGTTACAAATTAAACCATATCAATTTAAACGATATAGTAAGAGAAATCTAGATACAGCGTCAGAGGCGGGGCCTCGTTCATTCCTACGAAATTTGCTCAGTGGCGCATGAAGCAAAAAAATTGGTCTAAAATTACCCGGATCTTCCACACTGTGGGGCCCATAGAGTAGGCGCACTAGTGACTTCTGCCGGTCGAGTGGCTAACTTCCGGATTAGTGTTCCACTAACTTGAATGGGAATCAAATAATTAAATTGTGGGGCTCTTCTAGATTTTACAAACGTAATCTGACCCAATGGATCAAATTCTGATATCAAAACGAGCCATTTCGCGGGGGTTGTGACGTTCAAAAAATGTATCCACTGTTTTACAGCCGCTCCTTTCACAATATAAGCTTATGGGGGGAAAAAAGTCTTTTTGGGGCCCTCTGCATCACGTAACTTTGTAATTCCACGGTTTGGCCACTATGTCAAATTGGCTTCACAGCCTGGCGCTCTGCCTAGGGGCTTGATTTAAACGGTGATGGTATGTCAATGCTGCAGACACAACTTGTTTTCACTGCCACCAAGTGGCTAAAAAGTTATTGCAGGTTTGCTAAAAACTACAATGTCTAGCTGAAGATTTACGTCCTCTTGAAGCAATGGGGTGAAGCTCAAGAGCCAGAGACGGGGTAGGAAAGCATAGAGAAATAAATTAACTGTTGGTTTTGATCTGTTTATGGGTTTGTTGACAATAAGAAAAATAGAGAATATTGTCGACCGTATCCTTTAAAATGGGCCTTAATTACAGACTGATAACATTATTTAACAGTGAGTTGGGCTTTATGGTCATTCTCTCAGCTTGTAAACTTTCTAGCCCACTGAAACAGTGATGAAGAGTTCACTAAAAAGCAGTGATATACTGTACACAAGGCATGTGACTTACAAAATACAGCATTATATACAGCTAAATGTTATACAGCTGAATTATTAGTCAGTTAGGCAAATGCTCTACTGTTTTTAAACAATAAAACTTAATTTTATCTACATAAAAAAACAACAAAAAAAACCTTTTCCAGCACCTACATTTTGTTCAAGACCCCTATTTACAACTGAGAGCCTGAAATGTCTCTGTGGAAATCTGGTCTCCCCGGGCAGAGGACGTTCAGTAGTCTAGAGTGTGGTCCGTCAGAGTGGACTCAAATAGCCGACAGGACTCTGGCCGGCCGACTGGAAAAGCAGGCGCGACCAGCTGGACCTGCAGCACTTCAGTAAAGAGGAAGTTGGGAGGAGAGTTTTAGGCAGCGCTCAGCCTGTGCCACGCAGCCACCACCTTCTCCGGGTGAGCCATTGTGTCCTTCCACTGCTCCACTGCTTCTGGGACGGGGCTGTCGAATCCCAGCTGAACCTGTCAGAAATATTGGGAAGGCAATCATTCCTCAGCTCGTTGCATCTAATCTCTGGTCATCTTCGAATCTGTTCTTCAGAATATGTCTGTGTATAGAGATGAGGCCTGGATTGTCTCCTCTAAGAAATGTTAAATGTTCAATCTGCTCTGGTATCTTGTCAAAGCCTTCCTTGGTCTGGTATGACAACTTATGGCTAATGTTAGCTAATATTAGCAAAGTTCTGATATAGTTTGATGTTACAATTACAATCGGTTTACTGACTTTATTATTGTTTGCTAATTATGCTACTATGTTTAACCATGACACAGATAAATCTTTCCACAGTTTTATAGTGTGCCAAATATCCTGTAATTACCACTTGTGGCCACAGTGGCCGCTGTACAGCAACAGTTACACAGTCTCTATTTAAGGCTGATAATTTTGCTTCCATCAATATGTATTGATATTAATGATGCTGCAGATAATTTGTGCAGTTATTGGCAATATTAATGTCCCTCAATTCGAATGTCAGGAAAATAGTCATTTGGTCAAAAGTTTGTATTTTATATTCTGGGATGGAAAAGCCTCCTTAGATTAGAGAATAATTGGAATATGAAGAATTAATTTATCAAAAATATAATTAAGAGGTAAATAAATAAGTAAAAAATAAAATAAACAAATTATATTATTATTAGGCTTGAAAGCCAACTTGAACGAGATAAAAGGAAATTGGAATTTTGACATTGCCATGACAACTTGGAAAACTCCTCCTCATGGAGATCATGCGATATGATCGAAAAAGGTCAGGAACAAGTGCTAAACGGGGTGTTTTGTCAGCTGTTTTGATTTGATTTGTTCAGGAAGAAACCTCCGTCAAATTAGCAATAGTGATAGCCCACTATCAGTGAGGTCACTGTCAAACATATTACAACAATCAATAATAAATACTAGTAAAAATAAATAATTAAATAGCTGTACGACATCATAATTAAAAGAAACGTCTCAGTATTAGTTCTTCATGAAAACCTGGAATCTGAACAACTCACCTGTCCGAGACACCGCTTCCTCCTCATCGAGCTCCGGCTGTAGAGTTTGACTGACAGCGAGCAGTCGTGGTCCAACGCAGCCAGGAGGAAGTGAAAAGTCTCCTTCCACTGGCACTGACCCCCTGAGGCCTTCAGCACGCGGGTCTTCTTCTTCATCACCACCTGCCCCAACTGGTGCATCTCCACTTTGACAAAAAACGCTTCAGGAGGGGAGGGAGAGGTGGCAGCAACAGTACGGTTACTCACACGAGCCACACGGCACTGGAGTTACTGGAGTTCACATTAGATTTCCAGTGACACCTACCTTGGGTGAGTGGTGAGGAGGAGGCTGGGAGGTTTTGGGAAGCGAGGACCTGGAGCTGGATGCGTCCGTTGACTGGCTGGAAGCAGGTGGTGAGATGCAGCTCAGAGTGGCACACCTGAAAGAGGAGATTAAATTTAAAGGGACAGTTCACCCCAAAATCAAAAATACATATTTTTCCTTTTACCTGTAGTGCTATTTATCCATCTAGACTGTTGTAGTGTGAGTTCCTCAGTTTTTGAGATATTGTCTGTAGAGATTTCTGCTTTCTCACAGATATAATGGGACTAGATGGCACTTGTCTTGTGGTGCTCAAAGTGCCAATAAAATACATTTAAAAAACTCTACAGCAATGTCTCTTTTCAGAACTCATGACCTGGTTACTCAAGATAATCCACAGACCTTGTTGTGCGCAGTTTCATGTAGGAACTATTTTCTTTCTGTATCACCGTGCAAAAGGAAGCGTGCATCTTACTTATGGACGAGAGGCTAGCTACGTTAGCACAGCTCAGCCGAGGAGGACACCATTAATGTTTACATCCCGCCCTGTCACGAGCCTCTCGTCCTGATTAGATGTGTGTTTCCTTTTGCGCAGTGATAGGTGTAATTTGGTAGAAAGAAAATTAATTAAATTAAAAGTAGCATGCCAAAAGTAACCCACAGTATCTAACTGCCTAGTCATGAATGAAAATCACTTTTTTTTAAAAATTCCAGACCCCAAGCATCCACTAAGCATCCACTGATTGTACAAGGGAACTGTAAGACAAGACGTGAATGCATGTGTTATTTACTAAGTGTATTTCCGTGTGGCACATAGGAAGCAGGGCAGCGTTCTCTGCATGGTCATTTGTTTTCTGGACTTTTAAGTGGACACTGAGCAGCAAAGACTTCCCCAGCATCAAGTAAACATGTTGTCCTCCAAGATGAATCATCCATAATCAAGTTTAATCAAAACCACACTGGCACTGTAGCAGCTACAGGCTTTCAGAGTTTGATATTTATTGACCTTTTATCTAAGCTCTCTCAGAACAATCAGCGGAAACTGTCAGGACAGGACTTTTAATTAAGAATGTGTGACTTTAAAGCTACAACAGATTGACCTTTAATTATTGGCCAAAAAGATGTAATTTAAAAAAAAATTAGTGCATCATTAGTGCATCAACCGTTCAAGTTTTGACATCAAACCTGCAGTTTTAGAAGCTCAATATTTTGACCTTTAAATACAGCGCTGACCAGACCGAACTTGGACATGTGATGCCTGAGACAAATTACATTTGACTATAAATGTACTAGACATTATACATAGCAGCTCAACACCGTGTTAATCCTAATATTGTTTTTACCCATGCTCGCAGGATGGTTCTAGGGTTGGAAATGTCAGTCTGTAGTCGGTCCATCACCGGACTGAACTATTGTTACAAAATTTTGTTTATGGCCCCCAGAGGATAAATCCAATGACCTCTGGTGATTCCCCAACTTTTTCTCTAGCATCACTAACATTTTTTGGGGTTTAGTGCCTTTCATAGATTCATACACAGTTTGGTAACAGACATTCATGGTCCCCAGATGATGTACCCTAATGACTTTGGCGATCCCATGACTTTCCTCTTGCCACCATAAGGTTTACATTTGTGGCTTTCAGTAAACTATCACAACAAGTAATGGCGGACTGCTCTAAATTTAGTACAGACATTCATGTCCCCCTCAGGATATACCGACCCTCTGACTTTTCCTTTAGCACCATCAACAGGTCAGTCATTTGACCATCACTTGGTTGGTCATGAGTTTATAATGAATTAGGCTTAGCTGCCAGACTAATGATGATGACTAACTCAGCTGTAAAGTGCACATATGATGAACATAATACCTGCTCAATATCATCTTGTTAGCATACTGACAGCGTTTATTTCAAAGCACCACCATGCCTCATTACAGCTTCGCAGAGCCACTGAATGGCTGCAGACTCTTGTTGTGTGATTCATCCGTGCTTCTTTTCAAAATGCTGCTGATATTTTTCCTGTTCGAGACTTCCGAAAGTTCAGCTGTCTTCACCCTCAAGAGTGATTTGGACAATTTGTGCCTCTTTGTGTCCACCAGATGGATAAATTCGCTGACTGTATTCACTGTCTGCTCCCCTAAGTGCAGAAACAGTTCACATTTTACCGTCACTGGCCAGACATACATCCATTTATCAACAGAACCACTCTCTGCTGTTGAAATGGTTTGAGGTTTGACCTACTTTCCATGTCTTACATTTCCAGAATCTGCACTCTACGTTTTCTCTCTACAATAAAAGCCTGTTTTCCTATTTCTCTCAATAATGAATCCCTTTCTCTTTTTCCTGTGATTATGCAACAACATAAAGTCAACGTCAATATTACCCTGTTAGGGCCAAGAGGACAGTACATGCCAGTGGGCTACAATGCATCATGGAGACAGTTTTATGAGGCACACACGGTGCTTTGTTCTTATTTACTGTGCACATATAAAGGGGTGATAAAAGGCAGCAGCCAACAGAGGAAATGGGGGAGAATAATTAGTAAAAGTACAGTATATTCCCACACTGAAAGTTTTTCGTCTTGGCCACAACAGCTGGAAAGCAGGTAAGAGAATATCAGCTAATTGCTACAACCCAGAATATATTTGGCCAGTTTTCGAGCGGCCATTATTAACGCTGATCACCAAACGGAGCACTGATTGTTAGGACTTTCTTCAGTCTTTCTTAATTTTAGTCATCATGTTGCCATAATCCATCCAGAATTCTCATTTTACTCTTTGCATTTATGAGTCAAGGTCAACTTTCACGATCAAGATCTGGACCAAACAGGTAAAAGAACCGGTCAAGAAGAAGAGGAAGTTAAAGCCACTAGTGTACATTTTTAAGCCATGCTATCAGTAGTTTGTCAGTCGGTTGTTCCGACATTTTAATCCAGACTGAAATATGTCAACAATCATGAGATGGATTACTATGAAATTTTGTACTGACATTAACCCAGAGGTTGAACCCTGCTGACTTTGGTGAACCTGCTCACATTTGTCATTTTGGTAAAACATCTAAATAACTATTGGATTGATTGTCAAGAAATTTGGTACAACATTGTGTTTTGTGTTAATTAGTAAATGTTAGCATATTTGTACGGCTGCGCATTCACGTTAACATGCTGAAGTTGCTGAACATGCTCAGAGCATTTAGCTCAAAACACCACAGTGCCTAATTACACCACACTGCTAGCATGGCTGCAGACTCTTCGAAGGTATTCTGACTAAATCTTGCACGTTTTCAAACTGTGCTAGTATTTAAAACACCAGCTACAGACAATGTAATGGAAACCAAAACTGGACACCAGATGCTTAAGACCAAAAAGTGTAGTGCCACAGGCCAGACTCATAACACATGAGGTGAACACTCACAGATGATTTGGACGAAGGGTTGAGGTCGAGCCAGTGCTCCGTCTCCTGAGAACTGAGCTGTCGCAGGGAGAGGACGCACTCCGCCACCGTACGTTTCCTGGGGTTGTGTGTTTGCAGACGCAACACCAAAGCACTGCAGCGCAACTGCTGGAGACGCAGCGTAAACACGAAGGTCTCCATGAAGGACACATCCTAAAGAACAGAGACAGTAAAAATCAGGTGTTTTTTTTCCCACAACAACTGGAATAACAACCCTGCAAAGTTAGTCTCCCAAAGAAATGTATCTTCATAGCACGCTAAAGAAAGGAAATGAGCAGCTATTAAGAATGTATAGCAACCTGAGCTGTATGTATGTAACCATAAAAATAAAAAAATAAGTATAAAATCTCAACCTTAAGCTAATTGCGTTTCATCAGGTTTTAGACAGTGGTCCTTTGCATTACCTGATAGCACTCCTTGATGGAGCTCTTGAACTGTATTGGTTTGGGGATGGTGATGATCCCTTTGAATCCAATCTTTTGTTCCACTCCATCCAAGGGAAAGTTAAAATCTGAACACTGATAACGAAAGACAGGGTGGAAAAAATGGGTTTTAGTCGAGGCAGGTCAAAACTTTTTATACAGGTTTTTAAACAGGTTTGGGATAGACGGCTTTGCTTAGAAAAAGGACATAAATACCAAAACATAAGAGAATATAAAACCTCTTGTATGTGCCATATGTGCATGTGCATATTTGAGTATTATTATTCAGATTATTTTATTCATATAACATTTTCAAAAACAACAGGCTGCTTTAATGCGTAAAGTACACTTTTAAAAAAAAAAAATAAAATAAAACCTTTATTTAAGCAGCATATGCTTCTTTTATCCTGAAGGATTTTTTTTTGACATAAGGTCACACAACAAGGGCATTTGTGCGACCCAAATGCACGTCTTCGGTGGAAAAAAGGTGCACCTTTTTCATTTTTGACCCTGCTCCTTGAGGAATTAGTGCATGTCTCTGCATCAAAGCGTTACAACTGTGAACAGAGATCTAATGTACACACATTGTAGGTGCTTCCTCAGATACATAAATCACCGAGCTTCAGCACTGATAAAGACATTTCTGTTTCTTAAAAAAAAACAACCTTTTCCTCCCGAGTGTCCGAGCCAAAGTTAATAGAGCACTGAGGGGAGCTAATAGAGACTTTATTATTATGGACACACAGAGGGTCCATTGAGAAATGCTACAGAAGAGCACAATGGTGCTTTTTGTGTCTCCCCTCTCCTCAAAGCATGTAACCTTACCTGGACCAGAGTGATCCACACCTGCTCCAGAGCCTCCTGGTAGCTCACTCGGACGCACACCTTCCCTAACTCGCGCTCATCCCCAGACAGGGTGACAGAGTCTGTAACATTTGGGAAATCAGACGTCAGCACACGAGGAACACCTTATGTATATGTTACTGGATTAAATGTTAAAATGTAGATATGAGCTCATAGTGTAACAATATTAAGTTGTCCATGGCTGTTTAAAGCTGATACAGATGGAAATGTACAGTATACGCTTTTGGACTGAACTCAATGTATAATTATGATTTCAACTTTCTGGATTTTTCTGGAAAGTTCTTCTCAGTTATATGTACAACTTATTTTGATCAAGAATCTGACCTTCTGTCCCGTCATTAAAATCCTTTTTTTTGTGTGTGTGTGTGTCTATTTCTTTAATGTGCGAGCAAACTGTCTTCAGAACTGCTCGAGCAGGAAAGCTACATGTACGTGTGATTCTGTATATCGGTACACAAAATGCAGCATTATTGTTGCATGGTACAGGGCAACAAATTAAATAAAAGTAACAGAGGTGGCAAGTGGCAGTGCAGGACTTGAAATTTTGTCATGTTGCATTTGAAAGAAACAACAATTAAAAGGAAAAAACTTTATCTTCATACAAATAATGTATCTCTTATTATAACAAAGCTGCTTCTCGTCACGGAATAATACAATCTGTATGTTTGTAAGAAGGCTTATCTCTGAAGCTCAACGGTGGACTGTTGTGAAAACATTGGGAAGTGATTGCTGTGACTGCCCTTTCATGATTACACAATGCAGAGTGATCTTAATCAGATTTATGCAATGACTACTTGTGCTTCTTTTCTCACAAAAAATCATGGTAGGCATCTAAACAAAGGTTTGAAAGGGAAAGTGTTTGTAGATGGAGACAAATCTGTAATTTGAAGTTACCCAGGCTGCTTTCAATGGAGCTCATCATGGAGGATGCGCTGCTGGGCACGCTGGAGTCGAAGTGCTGCAGGAGAAACCAAACACACAAAGAGAAGGTCAGGACGACATGACAGGTTCGCTATTTTTTCCCACTGAAACCAAAAACTTTACCACACAACAAGAATAAGAGTCTAAAGCCACGCTTCTGTTTTTGAGTATGATGGTGCTTTGAGCTAAATGCTAATGATGTAAAGCAGTTATAATTTTTTCGCTAATTTGCACTAAACACAAAGTACAGCTGAGGCTGATGACAGTTAGAGAATCAAAGTTATTACAATTCATTTTCTGGGGACCATGAATGTCGGAACCAGATTTCATGCTAATCCATCCAACATTTGTTGAGACATTTTACCCAAAACCACAAATGTCAACCTCGTGGTGCCACTAGAGGGAAAAGTCAGCAGATCACCACAGTCATTAAAGTTCGTCTCTGGGGACCACGAATGTCGGTATAAAATTTTAATTCAATAGTTGTTGATGTACGATCAGCATTGCCCTCAGTAGCTTTGCAGCTAGCGTGGCTAATGGAAACTAATTAACATCCCCTTCACTCGTTTCCTCTTTAAATCTGCCACAACTTTGAAAAAAACAAAACACCTCTCATTGGTTATTTCTTCACCTGCGCTTTTCATTTCACATCTTCAATCTAGAAAACCCCGGTTCATTTGTTTGCCGTTTGAGCCATTGCCAAGGTGCCGTGCATGATTTTCATTACTTACGAGTGTTTGCTCATAATGTTGGCAAGCTAAACATTTGAGCTAATTAAAGAATAATTTTACACCCACTGCACGCTGCTCTGCGAGGACATCACAACAGGAGTGAATAGTGAAAAGAAGTGTATCCATGTTGGTTCGGATTGCATTAATGTTGCTCTGGTGTGTGAGCCATGAATGACATATTGTAATTTTTATCAAGGTTTTGGGCGAGACACTAGATTGATTGTCTGTAGCGCAGCCTCTATTCATGTTAAGTGATAAGGAGCTCTTGACAGGCATTCTACACCACATCCTCTAAAGAACAAAGAAAAACCTCCCAACTTACTCATTGTTTGCCTTATTATAATCCTGATTAAATACCACTTCATCCAAGACAACCAGCAAGTGAATCATACGTAGCAAACAGAAATACTTTCAGCAACAGCCGCTAAACTGGAGGAGTAAGTCCAGTGACTCTATCATCACTTTCAAATTAATTTCCATAATACCCAGATGGGACATAAAGTATTTCTGTGACTGAATACATCAATAAAATACACAGCTGAGTAGTTAGATGTCCAGGACACAGATCTCGGTGAGGCACTTATTAAAATTGTGTGTAAAAATACAAATAAATATATTCTAATAATAATCAGCTGATAAAATTACTTGAATTAAAACTTGATTTATTTTACTTTCCAGTTATCTTTAAAGGAAAAGTTAGACATTTTGAGAAATAATAATATCTGTCAATTCAATATTGGCCTACAGTTAGTTTAGTTTAGCATAAACACTGGAAACAGCTAGCCTGGCGAAAGGTACCAAAATCCACCTACCATTCCCTTTAAAAGCTCACAAGTTAACACAACATATCTCATTTGTTTAATCCATAAAAAATGGTGTAATTGCGATTTTTACTAGGTGTTATGTGTGACTGTTGGTGGAAAAGAAATCGTTCAACACAATCCCCCGTAAAAAACGTGCCATTTTCACACTTAATTTTTTTTATTTTTAAGATATGACACGTTTATGAGCGAGCTTTAGAGGTATTTGTATTTGTATATTGTCACCGTTGGACAGAGGTAAGCATTTTCCTCCTGTTTCCAGTCTTTTTGCTATGCTAATTTAACTAGCTTCTGGCTGTATAGCTTCATATTTACTATACAGACTCCACCGGCTCCACCGCCTGATCACTACTGCGCAGATTCTGGCTCCAAATGACATCACCAGTGCAAGATGGCAGCGCTCGTATCCAGGATATTTTGGCTTCATTTTTGTACAGTGGGAGGAAGTGGAGAGGCATCATCCATCTTTATTTTAGTCGACAGTTTAATCACTAATGTCTTTCCTATTTTCCTCAAGCAAGATTTAAATGTTTCCATATCACTGCTTTATGTCACAGTTGGGCCTCCATACCTTTATATCTCATTTTATGAAAAGTGGCACAGTTGCTGAAATGTTTTATCAGTACCGATGGTATCTGAATGGCAATTTCAGAACTTTTAAATACAGTTAACATCACAAGTGTCATTGAAGATCAGCGCCACCCACCCTGCAGTACACCTGCTTCTTAATAAACTCTTCGGGAAGAAATGACCCCCTCACTTTGCCCCTTAAATCAAAATACCAGCCTGGGAGGCTTGTTTGCAATGTTCCACTATGCTGCTGCAGACAGTGGAAACTATAAAACTATATTTAGTCTTGGTTGACACAGGGTGAGAAACGCTCTGTGAATACAGATTAGATAGAGAACAGTCTCACCTGCACGTTAACCTGCGAGCTGGACAGATCAAACATGGAGCTGCTGAGTCGCTGCTCGCCGCCCGGCTTCAGAGTCCAGCCTGGAAACAAAACAAAAAAATCAATCCATATGAAGGCGGCTTAATTAAGTTCTGGGATTCATGACTTTGCTATTACTTGTCAGTCTGTAGGTACCTTTTATTGATTAAGGGATGCGCACTATTTCTTGTCCCTATATTTACAAGACGTCTTTCTATAACTGCACGCAGACTGTAAATCGGAGCTATAGAAAGCTATAAAAGTAAGCAAGAATCCAACATATAACTGATACAAATGATTGATTTAGAATTTAAACAACATGTAAAATATTTTCCACTAAATAATGTAGACTGTTCACTTTTTGGTGCTTCTTATTTTATAATAATTTTGATTCACATCTTGAGAGAAGCATGTATGAAGTTTTTGATGCTACCTGGACTTTGGGGACTGGAGTTTCTGTTCATCAGTGTCTTGCGGCGGGTGGAGCCGGGGGAGACGAAGTCAGCCATCTGTCCCTGATGGAAGCTGGACTCAGGGCTGTAGGTGAAGTGGCTGGAGCCCAGAAGCTCTGCCTTCCTCTCTGCATACGTGCACCGGGCTGAACCTGCAAGACACACAGCAGGGTTGGAGGTCAACCCGCTTCAACTTTTCAGTCGATAAAAAGAAACATTACAGCCATTCATTCAGAAACAGGATATCCTGGTACTTGTTTCCTGCTTTATCAAAAGTCAGGTCATACCTCAGTGACCTCTGAGCTGATTTTAATGAAATCTGATGCATTAAGGCAGTTGGCTCTGTGAGTCCTCAGTGACGGCTGAATTGAGTTTTGGTGGAATAATGTGTGTCAGTTGCCTTGACCTCAATACCTCAACCTAACCCGATGTTGAGGCAAGATTACATGTGGTATTCCCCACTAGTTTAACAGTGTCTTTGTGCTCCAAGCAGCAGCTGCTGAAGTGAAAACGTATCGCCCAAACAAAATTTTGCAGAATCAATCTTGTCAAACTAACGGATGTCTGTAAATATTCAAGAATTGAAATTTAAAAAAAAAAAATTTTTAAATCCTAGAAAGTGTTTCCAGCGCTGAGGTGACTTGGCTCACATCTACACCATCAAAATCCACTCAATTCTGGCAGCCGTGCAGTACGAAGCGGTGAAGAAGCCGCAAGTGTTATATTATTCCTGGAAAAATAAATGGTATCATTTACAGGTTGTGTATTCAGTGTGGTTAGAGACACCACAATCCTGGGACTATTTACCAACCCAGCCTTTAAGTCAACACTAACATCTGAGACAGGTTTCTACAATGCTGCAATTCATTGTTTTACATAATAGTGAGTTTGTGTAAATTAATCAGTTATGATTTAAAAGAAACAGGCCCTCTTTTAATGTTAACAAAGGGAGAAGGGTCAGCTGGTGTTAGTTTTCAGTAGCTACGTACTCTGTGGCCCAGACTGTAAATTGGGGTAGCGGGAACCTTTGGGTTGGACATAAGAGGCCTTGAAGGTCGGCAGGACAAATGGCACCTCTCTGCCATCCGGGGGCAGCTTGGACAGGAGGTAATCTTCTGTGACCCCCTTTCTCCCTCCATCTAACTCCAGTCCTGATGCCTCGTTAGGAGGCATCTTCAGTGTGATCACTTGAAAGCAGAGGAAATCCCCCATCAGAAACAAAACATTCTGTCAAAGCTGTCTGATTTAAAGCTGTGCAGGACATCAGTTTACCCTGAGTCTCCTGCTCCTTCCCCTTCCTCTTCATCAGGTTCTTGCAGCAGTCTTTGAGGCACTCCATGGCTGCAACTGGAAAAAATTCAATGTCGAAAGTGTAACTTACTGTTAACACAGCTGAACAGTGATACCACCAGGGCCAGAACAAGCCTTTCTGCATGGGGGCTTAATCAGGAGTTGATAATATGAACTTAAAATATGAAAATTTGTTCAACCCAAATTTGTTATCACTGAAGTTTGGCGTAGGGCCCCTGAAATGTTTAATTTGATGTTCCCAAGTTTTGTTATAGTGCAGCCCAAACTTTGGCATAGTGCCCCAAAAAACATGTTGTTATGATCCAAAATCTACTTCCTCAAAAAGCAAAACAAAAAACAAGGTTTGGTATTACATCCCAAAAATCTGTAATTAGATAAAACCCCGCAATTTGGTAAAATGCCCCAACACCCCTCCACCATTTGTTAATTGGTATAATCTTACCAAAATCCCCCAAATCTGGGATATCTCCCCCATTGCAAAAATGTAATATGGTGCCCCAAAAATGTGCTGATAAATGATAAATTTGTTCTACTTTTTCAAAATCCCAAAAATGTGGTAGAGTGTTCAAATAATGTAGTGTTATAATCCTAAAAACAGTTAAATTCCCAAACTTTGGTGCGTCACCCCGTCAATGTTTTTATTTGAAACATTTGTTACAGAGCCCAATATGGTTTAGTGCTCCCAAAATGAGTTGCTATAATCTTAAAATGTGTTATGGTCCGCACACATTCCTTAAATTTGATACAGTCAACAAAATTAATTTATTGTTATGGACCCAGAGTCTTTAAAAGATCACTGAAGTGGCCATAATTAGGTATAGAGTCCGCAAAGTGTGTTGTGGTGCAGAGGGAGCGGGTCCTCTTCCACAGAGTCCGCCATGTTCCTACAGTAGCCCAGAAAGGACTAAACTGGGCAGGGCCCTTCACGTTTTCACGTTTTTTTTTTAGCCTTTTAGCAGCCGCCGCATGGTTCTCCAACACGCTCGGAAGTTATGGGAGGGGTGTTCAGTTGGTTGCAATCTGCAACCTCACCACTGGATGCCACTAAATCCGACACGCTGTACCTTTAAAATTCATTATTGTTTCCATAAATCCCAAAGTTTGTGATTTGATGTAATGACCCCAAAATGTGTTAATGATTGGGGGCCTTTAATCACAAGATTTATGAGAGTTGCTTCAAATCACTATCATGGCTGTGAGGACATTTGAGGTTTGAAGGCCCAAAACACACTAAACTATATTAAAACTTTATGTTTTATGACAACAAAAAAAAGTGTTTTAAGATCACTGATTGATTAACGCTCAGCTGCTTTGTGTTGCGGGAGTATGAAGGAATTTGCGATGTTTTAAGTTCGATGGGCAACACATAAAAGATCAATTCATCAACTATTAGTTCAATTTACAAAAAAGCAAACAATGAACTTACCCACATGCGATGCTTTCACTGAGAGGGGATAAACGCTGCACATCCAGCGGTGCAGCTCGCTCTCCCGGGCCGACTGATGGGAAATGCCAGTGAGCTCGGGTTTATGTTTCACCACAGGTGTCTCTCTCTCTCTCTCTCTCTCTCTCTCTCTCTCTGTTTCTCTCTCACCCTGCTCCCTCCCTCCCTCCCTCCCTTTCTTCTTCCCTCTCTGATTCCCCGACTCACTATTCCCGGACTGACACTGTGTGTTTGCGCTTCCTTCCCCGAACATTCATGCGAGCACCACTTTGTTTTGATTTTTTTCTTTTCTGTTTGCTCATTGTTAATGTATTTACCTCCTCCATCATATCTTTATTTGGTTTTAATTTTACTGACCACACTCACGCAACACTTTGACAGCTGCGTGGTGAACACGTGTAGTTTCTCAAACTACCCCCAACATGTTTTAATTAATATAATCCCAAATTGTGTTGCTGAGTGCTCCCCTATTGCCAGAAATTAGTGGAGCTCCAAAATGTGTTGCTATAATTCAAAAACTTGTCAAATCCCTTCAAAGATTTTATGTTGTCGTTCTCCCCACTGCAAAAATTGGTATAGTGCTCCAAAAATATGCTGATATAATCCCTAAATGTGTTTCAGTGCCCCTAAATCTCCCAACTTTGGTGTCCCCCAAAATGTAATTTTTATTAGATATAATATTTGTTATTATCCCCCTAAATATTTAATTGAAATCCACAAATTTGCTCTCGTTTTTAGTTGAGTTATTTGCCTTTATTTTTTTTGTTGTTGTTGTTATTGATAAACCCCCCAAAATTGCTGATAAAATCCTCAAACTTGTTCTATTAATCCCAAACACCCAAAATTAGCAATTTTATATAATCCCCAATCATATAATTATTCATCACAATCCTAAATTTAGCTGTATTTTCTGGAGTTCAGGGGCCTGCTCATGCCAGGAAGAGTTGTGTGGTGAAGACATTTATTGGTCTAAAAAGAAACTGTGATCAATAATTCAGTTAATGACTGGTTGGTACATCACTTTAAATATTCCCACTGCATATTACACTTCTGCTCAGATGACCGGCTCTCCTTCCATCTCATAAAAACACGACAATGATCTTATGGCACTCATGATGTAATGACAGCTCTTGAATTCAGACATATAAAAGTCACGTTCACAGCTTATCTGAAGGGATGAAAATTCACAGACAACTGAGGGAAACTGTATTGTGTGTACACTGATACTCTATGAGGATAATTTCCCTCATTTTCTAAATAGAGGATGTCAGAAATTGTACACCATAAATATCCCTCTGTGTCCAAAGTCCATATCGCAGCCATAAAAGCTCAGTGTCCATTAAACCAGGGTGGGGATTAGAGCACAGGGATGCTTTCCCATCAGCTGTGACTCTTTGCTGAGTCTTTATCTGAAGTGTCTTTATTGATGGTGACATAATGATTTGAAAAATAAACAAAAGAAGGCGAGCTGTCTGCAGATGAGAGCAGCTTGATCGTTTCGGGAGCGATAAAAGTTCATGTGGGACCCTCAGAACGGGTGCTCCGAGACAAATATCGTCAGGCGTATGATGGAGCTGCCTCTGAAGTTGATGACGTTGTTGACCGTGACCATCTCCAAGTCCAGCACCACTTCCCTCGGCCCCCTGAGGGGCCGCGACAGGACGAGCGTGGCGCTCACATTGCTGGTTTGCTGCGAGACAAAGAAGGCAGGAGAGGAATGTGAGGAATGAAGTTCAGGGAACGGATGAATCTGACAGCTGCACATGATGGAGGAAATCCAAGACTCTGGGCTTTTGTCATATCATTTACAACTAGCAAACACAGGCACAAAGTCAAGGAAAGTTCATGGGTTGTCCAGGGCCCATGTCAGACCAGGGCTTGTGTAAACAAGGAGAACAGAAGGTAACTCAGTAAGATATTATAAAATCTCAGGTGGTCATTTAAATCATGCAACAGGGAAAGTTAGTTTGAAATCCTCCTAAAAAGTCTCTTTAAGTCTGTATTTAACACATTTGTGAAACATAAAAACACCCTCTCAACACATTACACACACTTATTGCGCCATCTACTGGCTGGACACTGCAATGACCAATCATGATTTACATCTCCCTCCCTCTTCAAAGGCTTTGTGCCCTCTGTGTGTTTGTGTTACTTGTGCTACTAATAGCACAACAATGTCTCTCTTCTGTTTAAACGCCTCAGTAGTTTAGCCATCATTCATTTTATTATTTACACCTGCGCTTTCCCTCCTGCGACATGTCAAAATGTCTTGTGTTGGTACGTAAACAGATGATATTAAAGCTGAATCATTTACGAATCACACCTATAAACAAGTGATTCAGCTCAAAACTTGATTTCGGATCAAACAACAGCGTGATTTTTAAAAGCAAAACAACATGTTTATTTAAAAGAAAGGAAATGAACACATGCTTCAAGGTGTTTGTCGTCTTTATTTCATGATGTTATTAGTCTTTTGTGACCGATTAGAACAAATAAATAAATAAATAAATGCAAGATCAAAACAGGTCTGGCCCACCAAATCCTCAAATTTGGCATTACACCCCCAAAATTGTGTGTAAAACCAATTTCTTTGCACAGTGGTCCCAAATCTCCAAAAGAAAAATGTATTATTAATATTAATTACTGTAGTGCTGTAGTGGAGTTACAGAGCTTCAAAAATCACCAAATTTAGCATAGAAGCTCAAAACATGCTAACTGTTACAGTCCTTAAATGTGTTACATGTCCTCATCTAAGAAAATTTGGTATAACTCCCAAATATGTTTTTTGTTGTAAACCCCTGCTTTTAATTCCTTAATAAAATGAAGGACTTTGTCTTTAAATTGCTCAATTATGACAAAAACTAATAAAGGAGTCAAAGGTTTGTCCTTAATGACACATTTTGTTTATCACATAATTCATTTTTTCTATCAAAAGATCCATAATAATCGTATGAACTGATTCTGATGTAACTTTCTTACTGTTGACCTCATTAATAAGCACCATAATCACAAAAGAGCAACCCAAGGCTTTTTTTTAAAAAAAAGAAGGATTTTGGCAACACCTTCGGTGACTAAACTCTCACAGCTGTGGTGTTTCTGCATTTTACAGACTGCTTACTACTCAAACAGTCCCGCAGCTTCCTGTTCTGCACTTTCTGACTGAGTTTGAGTCTCTTTGTCTGTTGATCGTGGTAGCTCTATACCCAGTTCTTGCTGTCTTTACTCCAAATAAACTGCAGTCGCTTGCTGCTGTCAGAAACATAAAACCAATCACTTCCTGTCTGACATTTTTATGTATGTATTTCCTTAGAAATTCCGCCACAAACGAAATGTAAATTCACTTATATATGTTACAGGAATGTCTGCATCGTGCTCCTTAGCCTTCATATCTATAGCTTGTGTCATGTTCATCCCCGAAGTACTCACTCTCATGTAAAACTCTCGTCCTTGGTTGCCCGACTTTATCTGGAAGATGTAGAAGGCGCCGGGGTAGCGCGTGGTGGCCTGCATCTGGAAGATGTCTGCAGGCACACTGCGCCCCGACGACAAGTCCATGTGTCGGTACAGAATAGTGAAGGGTTTGTCCCTGCAGGCAGGGTTCTCGGCCGAACACAAACACTGACTGCAGGCACGGGGGGAGACACAGGGCGAGTTTAAGTTTAAGTTATAACTTTGTGTTAGATACGGCTGTGTGAGAATGAACATAACTGTCATGGGGCACGGATGATGATGATGCGTTCAAAGGATGAAGTACTCACTTGTCACTAACTTCGATGTAAGGAGAGTGACACTGTAAAGGATCCAGGCATGTATAGCCTCCCTGGAAATTGAAACATACTTGTGCTGTTGTACAGGTGTTGTTACCAGTGTCACATTCATTGATATCTTCAAAATCAAACACACAACAAAGTCAGTTAAAACATCATCATCATCATCATCATAGAAACAACATTTAGAAAGCATCAACAATTCAACATGACTGTGCAAAAAACAAAGAGCAAGTAAAAACACTCAATAAAGTGACCAACTGACTGATCAATAAACAATCTGGCTAGATGTAAAACATCCCTGACAAAATAGATCAAAGTGTCACAGGATTAAATTACATTCAAAACTTTGCTGATAACAACAATTATTAAACACAACAAAACAAATCACTGCAGTGTTTTTGTGTAATATTTCTATTCAAAGCTGCCCAAATATTTGCCCCCTGTGACATCTAAACTGTGGCCAAATGAACATTTGCTCAGTTCAGTCACTGCGATCGTGCCGTTGTCTCCTGTCCTGAACTTTACCTTCACAACTCCTGCCGTCCTCGTACACGTAATATCCAGGCGGACAGATGCAGGAGAAAGAACCCGGGGTGTTCACGCACCTGTGCTGACACAGAAACTCAGAGAAGCTGCACTCATCCAGGTCTGCGGAGAATTTTTTTTAAAAAAGGAGAAAAAAAAAGCAGGATTTATACCCAGGAGAAAAACATTGTGAGGTCTTAACTTCGAACCCAACCGGGTCGACTGAGGCCTGCCTGTGTGGGTTTCCTCTGGGTCCTCCCACAGTCCATAGACATGCTGGCGTTAGGTGTGAATGTGTTTGACTGTCTACAGTTTATATGTCAGCCTGTGAGACATACAGTGTATCTGAGCTGGGATAGGCTCCCGCCCCCTGCGATGCTGCACAAGATATGTGGTTAAATAGATGAATGGATAGACAGTGTTATAATGAATGACATTATCTACGAAGACACTGACAATATATCTAAATATCAAATGCACATTTTCACTTGTATAGAGGGATGTTATATTAAACGCTGACAGATTTACTCGATGGTACTGCAAGTCAAAATCCTCTGAAGACATACAGTACTTCTTTTTACACTCTAAAGTCGTGCAATGGCGGTTTTAATGCGTCTCCCTGTTTAAATACTAAATTAAAGACACAATTAAAAAACAACAACAGGCTCGCCTCACCAATGCAAGAAGTCCCGTCGGACGCCAACTCGAATCCCTCGTCGCAGTTGCACATAAAGGAGCCGTAGGTGTTGAAGCAGCCGTGAGTGCACACTTCGTCTTCACACTCGTCCACATCTGGAGGAACAACAGTGGACGAGGAGTTTAGTAAAACACTGGTGCACAGGATGGAATAACGCATGGAAGTGTGTTTATGTATTAAAGGAGCAATGTGCTTGCTTGTTTGTGTCAACGACTGTGTACTTAACTATTTAGAAGTGTGTATGTATTTGTGTTTCCGTGTGTGTGTGTGTGTGTGTGTGTGTGTGTGTGTGTGTGTGTGTGTGTACCTTGACAGGTCCTGCTGTCTGGGTTGAGGATGAAGCCGGGGTTACAGGAGCAGGAATAAGAGCCGGGGACGTTGGCACACAGCTGTTGGCAGTAACCATAGCGGCATTCATCAATATCTGGTCAAAAAGAAGGAGACAAACTGGTTATGAACCATGCTATATACACAGTGTAAGTCTGTTTCCTGTGGTATTATTAAAAACCCCAAAAGTGGTGTGAGATTGACTAAAGAAGAGTTTATTAGCTTGACAATTTATTGATCTGATTTGAACTTTGCTGAGCTGCTTTACTGCACATAACGTGAAGAGGGCGCTGTTCTGCTGGAGGAGAGCTGCAGCTGAGGCTGTAACGGCATCCTGTGAAACTAAGACAAAAAGGCAGCTTTGTCTTTTCTACATAATCCGACAGTGCTGACAAGTCAAATGGTCTGAATTCTAGGAAATACTGGCACTGATATCCCCGCTTGGCCATGTTTACAGTACTTATGCTAAACTGTAATAGATCACTTTGGTGGTTTAGGCTATTAACTACAAATCATGTGCAATCCACAACTGCCAGATCAATTTTGTACATTCAAGGCTGCCATTAGATTTATTACAGTATTTAAAAATCAATTTGCAGACTAGAAACGTGCTTGACATATAAACCATCTCAATGAAAAATTACTCCACTTCATTTTCTGGTAATAACGAGTGATGTAACGAATGATAACTCTTTTTTTTTTTTTATTGGAGATTTCCATGTAAACATGACAGACAGGAGTCAGCTGTTCAACATCAACCTTCCTTTCTGATACTCACATTATCCTGTTCACAGCCACGATCACAGGCAACAAAAGTTTGGCTTTTAAAAGTCAGAGCTTCCTTAAACGCACCACAATTTGAGGGGTTTCTAACTGTTTCTGTTAATGGCTGCGTTAGTTTGCAACAACAGTGTTCATTAGAATGGAATAATAATAAACTGACAGGTATACGTTTTAATACTTTCACCAGTATGTACACACAAAGTGAGGTTAATTGGCTGAAATATACAAAATCAGTCCTTCACAATTGGTTGGACGGACACAGTTTACCCACCCTGGCACTGTCCACCAATGAGCCAGTATCCTTCAGTGCAGGAACAGGTGTAGCCACCTGCTGTATTGATGCAGAGCTGGGTGGGGTTACAGTGATGAGAGTTTGTCTCACATTCATCAATGTCTGGAAGGAGAGAAGCAGAACAGCAGACGGAGAGGGAGAGAGAGAGAGAGAGAGAGAGAGAGAGAGAGAGAGAGAGAGAGAGAGAGAGAGAGAGAGAGTGAGAGAGAGAGAG
>JBBPCS010000407.1:12827-32076 GCA_037974645.1 Hollardia meadi | reverse complement strand
AAATGACAGAAACCATCTTTGGGAAAAAATTATTTGAGGTGTACTTTGAGTTTTTAGTTTGGCCCATGTCCCATCTGTTAACATGGAGGGGGAGGGGTTTATTACCTATACTGCAGCCAGCCACCAGGGGGCAATCAAGGTGGTGCTTTTCCTTAAATAGACAAATAGACTAGCTGAATAATCACTGCTGCAAGAAAAACAATAAAGGACAATACAGGTTTCTTTTCTATGCTACCATATTTTGAGGAGAATATTAATATAAAAAGTAATTATTCTCCATGTTTTCCGATCATTTTATGGAATGTTTTCTGCTACATCTGTGGTCATTTTAAGTTTATGCAGTTGGTATTTCAATATTTTTTTCATGAGGCTGTTATTCAAGGTAATGACCGACGAGAAGGCGCGTGGAGTTCATTTAAATTGTGTGTGTGTTATCCTTTCTAAACAGCACAGGAGATTAATTCAGTGCCAAAAGCCATGTAGCCTGCCCTGCAAGATGCGTTCAGGGGCGGTCGGTCAATTTAGAAGCTGCAACTTCCACGATGAGGTTGGATGCAATTAGTTGTGAGTTTTTGGTTACTTTCAAAAGCCGCTTCAGCAGCAGAGAGCAAAGTTAATGCAGCAGCAATACGGGGAGAATAAATGTGCATCAATTGCAGAATGTTTTGTATGTCATCATATTGCATACTGACTTCAGTTTGCTTTTAAAAAGCTACCTTAGTGGTCCGTGCACATTAGTGGCTACAAATGGCATTGACAGGTAGAAAACATCCAAGAACCCCTCGAACAAGACACTGCATCACGTTAGTAAGCTGCCTTTTAATATTATTATTTCATATTATTAAACATGTCTGCAAAGATTAGTCACATTAGTACAGTCCTTTTCTTTCAATAAAATGTTCATGACAAGATAGATAGATAGATAGATAGATAGATAGATAGATACTTTATTTATATAACAACCGCATAACTTCTGCACACAAACACACCAATTGGAGCAAGATACACTTTTAAAAAGGAAGAAAAATTAACAATTATTGAATGAAACCTTGTAAAACTCACATTTGTTGTATGTTTTAAAGCTAAACGTATAGAAGTTTGGGTTCTTGCTTTGTTGTCCTTGTTTTTAGCTGCATATGTCTGGTTAATTATTATCTGTGTGACTTTGAGAGCAACTTAAAAGCAGTGTGAATTCCCTCCCTGGCCAGTGTACACGAAAGCTTGTAGGTTGAACATTTAGATTAATCAGGAAAAAAACAGAACAATACATCTTGTCATCTTCAGTAATTCTTCTCCCCAGTGTAATGTGAACTGAGGGCAGATAAAATCGTCAATGTGCAGTAAACTCTCATATTTCCCACATCCAGTGAACGCCGCATGTCTCCCGCGGCCCGCGGTCGGTTTCCGCGGCCTCCACAGCAACACTTGGCGGCGAACAGCTGGCAGAGAGCGGCGTGTTTTTCTTTGCGGGCTCAATAATACGGTGTTGGTTTACCAGCTCTGGGGATGTGGGCTCTCCCTTTGTAACGCTTAACCGGAGACTTAGTGCTTCTTTGTCCGATTTATATTTTAATTATCTGCTAAACTGCGGCTGAGGGCCATGTGGGAAAGAGCCGGGGACTGACCTCAGCAGCTGTCAATCACCCAGCAAGGAGGGGGACAAAATACATGTCGTTTATCTGTCTTATTTAAGGTGTACATTTAAAAAAAACTATATGTTTAACCAGGTTTTACAAGCTTTTATTTGGTGCATTTCATTAAGTGATGCTGCTGTTAATAAGATCCTCAAACTGGAGTTAAATTCCAATAATAGTGAGTTTTAAACATTTTAGGTTTCTAATAGAGATTCCTCCAAATTCAGCTTAAATGACTTTGTATTTGACGCCATCTGATGGTCATCAAATCTCTGCAGGAAAAAGACAAACATCTGCATTTTCTCACCTTTCAAAAGAAATTTAACCCATAAAATGCATTTCAAACAATTCAAAACATTAATTTTCTTGCCTAAATGTTAATCAAACTGCAACCTCATCGTTAAACTTGTTTATATTTTTGCACTCTTAATATTTACACTCCGTTCCTACTTTGTACTACAACTACACATCATTTTCCTGGGGCGTGAACAAAGTTTTATCTTATCCAAATTTGATTTTTGGCTCCTGATTCTGGGGACAAATCTCCTGCAGAAAGGAGAAATATTCAGATCCTTTAGGCTACTTAAGTAAAAGTACCACTATGACAAAGTAAATACTCGATTACAAGTAAAAGCCCTGCATTTAAAAATCCTACTTAACCAGCTAAATGTACCTAAAACATGAAGGTAAATATGATTCTGTCTGATATCATTAGGTTGTTAATGCATCAGTTTTACTGTTGTAGCTGCCCGAGGTCGAGCTACTCTAGAGTCTGAGGAGTCATGAGATAAAGATAATAGATATTCGATTATATCTATCCACATTCACAGGCATCTAAACAAAAGGCTCTTACTGCATCTATTTGTAACAAGCCTAAAAGGCTGAAATCCTCTGGTTGGAAAAATAACTCGTATAGCTGTAAAAATGAATGTAGTGAAGAAAATATTCCCTCCCTGTCGTGGAGTGGAAGTATGGCACGTAATGGAAACACTCAAGTACAAGTAGAAATGTACTTGAGTGAATGTACTTAGTTACTTTCCATCACTGCAAATATCAAATCCAAAACAGATCAAATTGGGACTTTTCTGTCATCATGGAGGGTTTGATTACAGCGCCTGACATGTTTTGAGGCATCGGAAAATAAGATTTGAAAGATAAACTTCAATGCGATGTTAGAGACAAGATCCTCTTTGATCTATATAAAATATATAATATCTAAAACAAAGCGCCTGTTTCTATATGTTTTCCTTTGGTCTCTTATTGCATGTTTACTTATTTATTATTCACACGTATTCTTCACACTGTGAACATTTTGTCGATATATTTAGTCAATATTTTCCACATCCCATCCTCCTCACTTTAAACACCTCTTTTCATCTTAAAACATGACACATATTTCATTGTAAATGTCTGTTTTATACTTATTATTTGTGACTTTTTCCGCACTTTTTTTCCCCCTCTTTCCTCTTATGTAACCGTTCTGCACCAAAACACCGAGACAAATTTGTTGTATGTAAAACTGTACTTGGCAATAAACTAATTTCTTAATTCAGATTTTGTATTTCCTTTATGATATAAAGATTTTCAGGTAACACTCCCTATGAAGATTAAATCTATAGTAAGTAATGGGGCATTCATTATAAGGCATTGATTAAGCTGTCTGACACTTATTCACACATAATGCTTTCTGATGCACATGTCAACAGTGCTGAAACATTAAAGAGTCACATCTATAATGTGTTAAAAATGCCCAGTGGGGATGGGCGGGAGAGGCGACCACGCCCACTTAGGAGACCAGAAGTGTGCAACATTTCATACCATTAACGTAGTACCATCTTTGATTATATCATAGCCTACTATGAGTCCTTACAATTGATTGTTGGGGTGTGTATAGGTGAATATAGGTTTGTCATAATATATTATAAGCCCCATCAGTCAACCTCGAGTTTATAACTAGTCAAGAGCATCCATAAGAAACATATAATTCATTATAACTGGTTATGAACCTTTTGTAACTGGATTGCCAAAATATTTCCAAGGACTACGTTTCCCAAATAAATGACTTCCCCCCCAAAAAAAGTGACTGGATTTCACCACATTTAGTGTATCCTACTTTTGGCAAAGCATCACCGCCTTTGTGGCATTTTGTGCAGCTCCGTCCAAAGGAATGTTAGCTAGCTGTCGCAGACGTTAGCTTGTAGCGGCAGAACACGTTTGTCTGACATCCAAACCTCACTGGTCATTGAAATAATGCATTTTGATTGGACATTTATTTATTTGTGTGAATTCTTGAGCACCTTTAGATACAAAAAAAATAACACAAAAATAAGGACCACACATCACAAAGCGTTATGTGTTTATGAGTGTAGTCTTAAAGCATTATGAATGCCCACATAACATATTATAGATCTTCATAGAATGTGTTAAAGATTCTCTTGCTGCCATAGAAACAAGAGATTATAATCTGCCATAACGGTGCCTCTCTTTCGTGTTACTTTGCAAACGTTTTCCTCCACAGACGACCATCTCAGCAGCAGCTATCAATGGGGGGAAACAAAGGAGAGTCTCGAGCTCAGAGGAAGCCCTCTCCTGCTGTCTGCTCGTCTGTGTTGAATATTAAGTGACGGCCGGATGATTTGTCCTTGTGTTTGTCCTCCTCTGATACTTCCTCTCTGGGCGTCACATCCCCCATGAAGAGGCTAATCTGCTCCCAGCGGGGGGCTCCTCCCAGTGAAGAGCTGAGAAAAGAGAAAAAAAAAAAACACCACTCGGACATGAGAGCTATTGTCCCCGAGTCAACACGGACCAGGCAGCAGTGAGGAACCACAACACACAACCTTTTAGGCAATTCAGATCATGTGCTGATTTTTTTTTGTGCTAGTTTGTGCTGTATGGATCAAATTAACTAAACCAGTGAAGGAAATGATACAAAACATGGAAATATGTTGCTAAATTTGACTATTTCATGCTAAAAAAAAAGATTCATATTCTGTGCAGGAGAAACAAAAATTGCCTTGAATCAGATTTAAAACGTATTGAGACACTCAAAGTTGCAGCCAAACACTTTTTCAATTTTAAAAGAAGTGTTTTCTAATAGAAAAAAAACCCCAGAATATTTGCACACAATTAGAAAATATGTGTTAAAGAAGTTGTTTTAGGTGAACTGTTTATGAAAATATGTTGCTAGATTTGATCAGCCATGACAAAAAGTGACCTAAAAGACAAACGTGTGTGCATTCTGAAAAATTTTTGTTAATGATTTTAGAGACCTTCTTCTGTGTTGTGGTGTTTATTTTTTAATTATTGCTGATAATTGGGCAAAAGAAGTTAGATCACTTGAGGAAGTTCAGCTACAGATGGGTTTCTAGACTCGCCAATTTTGCACCAAATTTAATCACCAATCATCAATGTTATGTGAGCAAACGGCAATATGGGAAATGTAGTAAATACATTACTAACTAGTAGTACATTACTAACTAGAGCTTTCAGGTCGAAGCTGCAATACATCTTATATATGTAGAAGCTTAAAATCTAGCCTTAAAATCATTTTTTTGCTTTGTTTACCAGTAAACAAACTCTTCTTTTCATGTGTAAGACTTTATTCTATCAGGTTAGTGTGTGAGCCCAAGATGTCATTTCCTAAAACATCTTTATAAACGGAATGAGAAAGGAAGCTTGTGGAGACGGAGCAGCCTCCCTGCAGTCTTTAAGGGATTGATCTAATACAGTGGAACAAAAGAGAGAAGCACATCTGAAGTGGAGCGAGCTGGGCGAGTTTAACGCAGCCCGGCTGACTGTTTGATGTCCCCGGGGAACGCAGAAATCATGTAAGCCCCTTGTAATTTACTGTTTGTGGTTGCCTGGGTAGGATTAATTCCCACGAGGACCTTCTCCCAGTGTTTTTATAAAGTCAGGATTTGTAAAGCTGCTCTCGTTGACCCCCTGCAGGTCAGGAGGGCAGAAGAGCAGCGTGACCCTCCTCAGGACTGAGCATGAGTGTGTGTGTGATGCCTGGGGAAAGAGGCACATTGTTGGAAACACTCCACACACAGGGAATCACAGTTCTTTTAGGCGTTAGCACCAATTTAAGGGACAATCTGTGATGCTTCCGCTTAAGTAAATGTCTCTTTAATGACTCTCTGATCAATAAAACAGGAAAGAAACTCAACCCGAAGCCATGAACGTGGTTGAAAGTGTCGTTGCTGCTCTCTGGCTGATCTTGAACTTTTTGTTCACAGCAGCAGCAGCTTGTTTGGAATACATAGAGGAAGAGCAGGGTGGTTATTACGAGTAGGGACAGGCTATATAGGCAAAGCATACAGCGCCACCTACAGAACTTCTTCAAGAGAAATCAAAGATCAAAGTTTTGTCTGTTTGATTGGCAACAAATTAGGACTAAAGTAGGATGCATTACAATTCATTATAACTATTTCCACAAGAAGAATAGACATTTTAGGAATCTTAATCTTATCTGCTCACGCATTCTAAACATTTACATAACGTTAACATAGAAAAGAATATTTGAACAATGAAGTTGAAACACTTGTTATCGATGGTCAAAGCAAACTTTATCATTTTGTGATTTCTGGGAACTTTTTTCTTCCCTATTTTGCACATTTTTCCATATTAGTTTTGGTTACAGTTAACAATACAAGAGCACAAAATTAGGTGTCCTAACAAGTCGTCCAAGGACTTTTTAAAGCCTGGAACCAATATTATACCAATATTCTTTGGTTGAAACTTCACATTTTGCGGTATTTTCATTGTATATTCTGTTCATTTTTTTAATCATACCTTTTAAACAAAATCCCTGCCATTTTTCAAAATGTTTTTGGCATGTTGCCTTTATTGGACAGCGTACAGTTTATGCAGAGAAAAGATGGAGAACAACATGTCGCAAAGATTCCCAGCCATTATCGGGACGTCCTATTCCTTTTTTTATTTTGAAGAGTGACAAAAGAGTGATTGAGTTTGACGTTAGTTTTACCATCATGAGAGTTTCTTTTCCAGGCTTTCACAGAAAGCGTAATCTAATCTATTCAACAGATACATATTTAAGGTATGATATACTGTCACCTCTTGTGTTTTTATTGTTAATCTTATGTCAAAACGTAGCTTTAAACAAACTGTGAATTTGCTTGGATTATTGTCCCTGAAACACGCCCAAAGTAAAGCGCACACATGGTGACTTTTGTGGCACGAATCAGGGGAGCTGCTGTAAATATCTAAACATGACGGGGGTGACAGATCATGTCTGGGACCCCTGAATCATTCAAAACTTCCCCATCCAGTCAATGTTACTGAAAAACAAACACTGCAAAACTTGTTGTGCTCGATATTTAGGTTGTCATGATACCAGAACTTTAAACTTTGATACTCGATACCTCTATTGATACCACGGCAAAACAAAAAGAAAAAGAAAAGTCCCCAGGCACACAAAATACGTTTATTTTTTTACTTTTTTATTAACAACCTGCACACATTGTTAATATCTGTGCAGCCTTGGGTTGAAAACCTGATTATAGATGCAGATATTCTATTGTTTCAAACACGTTGTATTGAAACTTTACTTTTTGACAACCTTAGATGTAACACAAACCTGCACACACATCAGTCTGTCCAAAACCCCTGCGTGTACGTCGCTTCCTATCGATAAACCCTTCTTCTGCACCATCATGCCACTCTGCACTTTCCCATGATCCTTCACGGCAGGTCTCAGTCCGACCTGCCTCAGACCCGTCCCCTCGACTTTGAGGGCGTCCAGACGTGCCCGAGGATTCCCGGCGCTTCTTAACTGTCACGGTCAGAGACAGAGAGCGAAGGTCGGGATTACGAGGGACTGTTTGCTCTCCGAAGCCCTCCGTAACCTTCAACCTGCCCTCCAAACTGACACACTGACCGCTGCCATTGATGCAGTCGTGAACACAACAGCACTCGGAGAACAATGTCAAACCCTCCCTCTATTATGTCCATTGTGCAATGAGTGTTATGATCTCATTCTTTTATCGCTGCAGAAGAGAGAAGTTCATTTGTGACATCAGCGTCAGCAAACAGCAGCAGTTGGTCCAGTGAATCCTCATCTGTTGCACTTTTTCCACAACAAAAACATGCAGTTTCTCGCGTGTTTGCAGACACAAACGATGTAAAATTCATGACCCAGTGGCTGCATCTGATGTTGAAATGTATTTTTAATGAATGTAACAAAGACATATTTGATCTGCACGTGCTGAAGATGCTGCATCTCTAAAACGTCCAACTTTCCGCCATTGACAAAAGAATTATGTAATCTGACCAAGTACTGAATGTGTGTAATTATAATTTCAGCTTAATTTTATGCTGCTCCGACCTTTAATTAATGTGTTTCATCATCGTCTTGGATTTATGTTGTTAAATTCATTTTTATTAAAATAGAAGTGAGTGTATAAAACATTAGACCACTTGATTACTTGTATTCACTTCATTTACAACATTTTGCTCCTAAGACCTTAAATTCAGAAAGACAAAGCACCACCACCACCATATATGACCACCATATATGTATATACACACAGCCTGTTCTTCCAATGTAAAACATATACTGTATAGACTAAAAGAATGTGTACTGGTTTTGCTGGGAAGCGCTGAAATCAGAATTTCTCCTTGTAAGATAGTTGAGAAATTTGAATTGTCTCTCCTACTTTATTTCTCACTTTTTATCCTTGACACAACTACAGAGTGAAGAGAACATTTTGGATAAACTAAAAAGCAAATATCATTGTTTCTACCTAAAACGTCTAAATCACTGTATGTTTTGTAACTTCTGATTTTGCTGCATTAATATTATGGTTAGTTGAATCGATGCAACTAAACCAAATGTGAAGTTGGAAGTCTTGCTGATTCATGAACATGAGTTTATGGAGGACTTGGAAAGCCATTAAATATCTGTGTACCTGCTTATCAATACTAATTTACAGCTGCCAAAAGCTTCAAGAGCTTGTTCACTATCATCATCTGATTAATTAAAATTGATTCCAGATTATTTATAATTCCTGGCCTACAGAGTTGGTCTTTGTATCGCTTCACCTGTAGCTCATTTTGTCATTATCTTTATGCTATTGCAATTATGACATTATCAGAAAATGTACAAATGTATAAAGTGTTTCGCTGTGAAAATATATCTTAAATATGATTTGTTGACAAAGTGAAAGTAGCCTGTGAGCTTACAAGGACATAATTGGCCGTGCAGGAGCCGGTCAGGAGCTTAATGCAGCTGAAATGACGACAGAAATGATGCGCGATGATTGAGCAGACATAAACAGCGCTAATCTGCTGATGAGATGGACTCTAATCTGAATGTCAGCAGTGGCCAGTGTCAAAGCCAAAGGCGTTTGTCCGCGTGCATTCATTGACAGGATCTCAGAGGTTATTTGTCAACACGACTCGAATAGCTTTGGTAATCTCCCCCGCTCGCCCATAGACTGATTGATAATTGATCCCTGTTCAAACAGGCTCTCTGTGGGCCACAGTTGCCTTTGAATGCCAAACGAGTCATTCTGCCTCGTCCTCTCTCAGCAGCCTAATCCCATAAACGAATGGGAATGAGTGTCGTCCTCTGCTGATGTCAACCTTTCACTCTGCCATTTGTCTCATATTGTTTACTGATGAGGCCCTCAAAATGGACGGGGTCACTCGCTGAGGCTGCTTTTGTTGAGAAAAACCCTGAAGTCTTACTTAAAAACACAACTACAACTAGACAGAGTAACAGCTGCTGCTGATAATTAAGCAATTTTACTGTTTCGCACTAACTATACAAAGAAGTGGTTAATGTACACCTTTACATTACAACAAGTGCTGCAAACTTACTATTGATGCTGATAAAATGCAAGTATTTTACATTTTAAAGGTAATGTCCGTCTGTCAGCCAAACACTTTGGTCCAGATTGAAAGATCTCAACTGTTCTCAAGAACGAATGAATTTCCACCAGTCTCGCTCAGCTGGAATCTGTGTTTAATGCTAATTAGCGTTCGACCGATGGTGACTTTTCAAAGGCTGATATAATAACAATAGTTTAAAGCAGGAAAATGCCAATAGCTGATTAACCAGACGATATCAATATTATATCGACATAGTTAAGTCTTTGACTTTATTAGAAACATGGATAACTTTAAACTGAACATCCAACTCAAAGCAATTTCTAATTAGTAAACGTTAGCATGCTAACATGTCAAACCAAGAGGCTGAGAATGGAAAACATTATACCTGCTAAACCCCAGCATGTTACCATCAAGCATGTTAGCATGTTGCCATTAGCATTTAGCTCAAAGAGCCTCTGTGCCTGAGTAGCTACAGCTTCACAGAGCTGCTAGCATGGCTGTAGACTCCATGTTTAATGGTATTTCCCACCCTTCCAGCAGTTGCTTTTACTTTTGTTTGACTCAATGTGTACACCTTCATATGAACAGACTTTTGTGAGGTTTGTTGTATTATAATGCATAATAAGTGTCAGGGCAGGTTGATTTTACAGCTGCAGGAAAATTGCTTATACATAACTTTCTCTTCATGAATAAAAGTGAACATGTTCCTCAATGTGATGGATCTAAAACAACTTTTAAATCTCTATAATTTAATTTTTAGTGAGAAATGAAGGTTCACTGCTGGTCTGGAGCTTTTGATTATATTACATCTCACTGACTCGTGAGAGTCCGTTTCCCGTTTTTGTTGCTGTCGATGTTTTAGCACTTTAAAAACTTCTGGCTTTAGCTATTAAGCTATTAGCTTATCCATGCTAATTTATGCGTCATTGAATTAAAGAGGATCGTACCACACAATCTAATTCATAGAAATGTGTTGTTACCAAATAGTTACAGGCAGTTAAACGCCAGGTGTGCTGCTACGTACAACTTGACCACCTAGCAAAGCTAACGTGACCCACAACCCACAGTTGACACATCTGACATCTACTTTTTTTGATAAAATATTGTTTAATAACACTTTCATATCCCATATTATACAAAAAATATCACATTATACCTCAAATAACAAAACGTTATGCTAAGAATGTCAGACAAAAAACATCATGTTGGTTACGTTAGCATAAAGTTTCTCACTTTCACAAACACTAGGAATATTGCTAACTCTGAAACACATGTTTTTTCACATTTGAAGATAAATTAAACAAAATTTTGAGTACTTTTAATGATTGATAGATGAATTTATTTTCATGCTCCAGCTTGATGCTACAGTGACTTCCTGTTTACTGTGGATTGCTTTGGATAGGATAGGACAGCTAGCTTATCGCTACTTCCGCTATCAAACCGGAAGTTACACACATAATCATTTCTACGGTAGCGCCCCTGAAAATAAGGTGGATAGCAACAATTTACAAATAATTAAAGTCTTTACTAGTTAAGACATTCACTAACAAATTAATTGGAACCAAACAGTGCCTTAAAGATAGAAAAAAAAATCACAGCTACCTTCACTTTAAAAAAATACACAGGAAAATGTTGTTCATATTGAATATTTAGGCGTTTCAGAGGACTTATGTAAATGTTTTCTGGTTCAACCCGGCTGCCAGTGTTGAATTTCTCCTCTACCTTCACGGTGAAGAGGATAGGTCAGTCAGTGATCAGCCCAGGCCCAGAGCAACACAATTTTATTTGTAAGGCACGACACGGGGAATGACATTTAACTTGTTATTATTTCCCAGAGAAGATTAATGATAAATTGTCCATTATTTTTCCTTAAAAGTGAAAGATAAGACCACAGTCATTTGCCCCAAAGCCAGAGTGCCACCACTATGCAAAATGACAGCCAATTATCGGGGCCTAGTTTGGGATAATGACTTTACAATGAATCTTTTGATTGAAATGTAACTCGGTTGGCCCTGGGCAAAGTGCAAAAAAAAAACAAAAAAAAAATGAATAGAAAAGTTACAGAAACAATGAGCACTATATAACTGTGTTCATCTCTTTCTCTAGGTCTCTCGCCCTCGCTCTCTTTCCACTCCTCTTTAGAAATAGCTATAGGAGAAAGCCAGAGATATGCATATATTGATGGAAAAATTATTAAGTCGCAGAGGGCTTGCAGCAAACATAAATTAGCATATTCAGGGTAAATATGCAGACTATTTACGATAATAAGACCGGATTATTCAATTCAATGAATGTTAAATAGATGAGGAAATGGTATGTGTCTTATCTAGTCAAAGCTTCTATTCATTTTAATCGCTTCCCAATTGAACTCTTCATTTTATTCCCTCTGAGTTATTGTTCCCATTCCAGCCAGCGACGGCACCTATGGGTCCTGGGAGATTTCCGCCGGTCACGTGGTTTAAGTGGCATTCGCCTTATTCTCGGCGGAAATGGAGAAAGTCGACGTCACCCCGAGGCCAGCATCATGATAAGCCCCTTTTCATTATGCACAGGGGCCGATGGAGAACAAGATTAGCGGGGCCTTGTGTGCATAAAGGCAGGAACATACAAGTAATCTAGATTAAATAAAAACAGCACAAGTCCATAAACAAAACACATTTGGCTTCTGATTGTGTGCATTAAAACTTTAACTTTAATCAGTTTGACTGTGTGTGTATATTTGTGTGTGTGTTGATATATTACAGTCTCTCTGACCTGCTGCAGGCTTTTCTTCTCTTTCACCAATTGCATGAAACACCATGAAAGACACATTTGAACTAATTATGAATCCGCCTACATGTGGAACTGATTGAATATAAGCCCTTTGAGGTCTTGGAGAGGTTGTTGTTGTTTTTTTGCCAAAATGAAGTGTAATTTTGCTATTATTTCACACTCATTGCACAAACAAGTGATTCAAGTTCTACACAGACTCCTGAGAGAGCCGGATTATTGAGTATTGTCAATGCCCAATCGCCACAATAAAGTGTTTACGCTGTACGTTTCTGCAAACCTGCAATATGTTAGTTCACATTAACATTTCTAAAATACATGTGATAATATATTTTATACATGCATGTGACTTAATTTCCTTGTCGGGTGGTGTGTGACACTTTAACTGCCAAGCAAGAGACCACACAAGACCACTTCAATCAACCAACAGCCCGGGTTGTTTTAGGGACTTTCTGTAGCCATCTTTGTGGAACCAAAAGTGGATATTTTGCATGTTTGTGGCAATAAAACCAAGTATTTTAAGCCAAAAAATGTGGTTTCCCCCAACACTAACCAAGTGTTTTTTGTGCCTAACCAGGCTTTAAAGTCCCCCCTCCAGTCAAAACTGTGTTTTTCTTCTTTTTCCCACAGTTGAATGTTGGAGCTTCACTGGGTAGAATGATGTATGTGTGATGTATATTTTAAGAGGCGGGCCTATACGAGCATGATTTGTGACATCACAACCCTGGTCCAGTATTCATCTTTCCAAAATGTGATGTGGAAATTTTAAACCTCCAGTGCGCACACACACAGAATCGACTTTAACGTGAGGTAGGAAACACCTGTGGTTCAGGAGGAAAACTTTAAAAATTAACAAAATTAACATTTTCCAAGATTCTGGAATATTTAATGAGATAGGAGGAGTAGATGCCTTTTTAAAGATTTTACTATGGAAAGTGTTTTCATTTCCTGAAGAAACATATCAGACACGTATTATTGTTCCAAGCAGAATATTGTAGTAGTATATGTCTTAATGCATGTCTGGAGGGGATCTTTAAGCACAGCATTGTTAAATTAACTTAAAGTTTCAACATAATCCCGGTTTGCAGAAACGTACAATGCCAACATTTATTCTGCCAAAATCCGATGTGTTTCTAGTCGAAGATATTTGAACTTTCCAAGGGACATTGTGCCTGATTCCAAACTTCTGCTCTTTGAATGAGAACAGTCAGGACTGAAGAGACAGAGGCTTTGACGCTTGAAATGGTTGCAGCCAAAAAACAAACAAACAAACAAACAAACAAACATCCACCTGAACTGGCGATCATCCACCCCTTTCAGAAACAGCTCAATGAAATGGTTGTAATAATTCTAAATAATCAGCCAATATTAAAATATGGGGCCAATCCATAGACTAAAAGAAAGTACAACTAGAAATGTTTGATATGTGCATAAAGACTTAATTTTTACAATGTGTTTTAGGTTTTATTTTTTAATTTTTGGTTGTTTGTTGGGGCTATAACAGTAAAACCAGTCAGAAAATCAGAAATCAGAAAAATCTTTATTGTCATTATACTCAGGTTCAATGAAATTACGAATTGCTTTCTCTCAAGTCAAACATAAAGAAATATAAAAGTGTAAAAGTATTAAAAAATATATGAGGGATATAAATAAAAGCAGTAATAGCAGTAATGGCAGCAATCTACAAAGAATAAAATAAGGGATATTTACAAATTGTGGTCTATACGTTTATAAGTTTAAGTTTTTCTAGAATAAAGCTCTATTTTATTCCAGACAGACAGATAAACTGCAGCAGAACCGGCAGAAGACTTTTCACTCCTTCCTTCAACTGTTGTGACAACTCACATGTCAAAGTCTCCATCTAGTGGCCGAGAGGCGAAATAACATCAGGGTTATTTATACAAGCGATCATGTGCTGCCATCTACTGTTGATGTCAAGGTATTGATGTTTTCATGAAGAACAGAAATACACATAAGATGAAGTATTTATATCAAACTGGAGTAGAGAAGTGAAAATACCTTCATCTTATCTGGTAAATTATTATTATAATAACTATTATATTACACAAAATATTAAGAATAAAGTGTGTTGTGGAGGATAATAACCAACATAAATATTTTACTGGCAGGTCATTCTTCCAAGATACCTGTTATAAAATAAAAACTAAAATAAAAATAATAAAATAAAAAAGCTGTTTAACTGGAAGTTTAGCTTTTCCTTCCTCTGCCACAAGGTGGCAGTCTTCTCTTAGTATTTCTGCAGGTCATCATTGTCATCACTGTCGACATGAAGCCCAGAAAACCTCACAGTACTGATGTGATGCACTGCCTTTTATTTTGGAAATCTATTTTTACTTCCAGTAGTATTTGAACTGAACTGTTCCCTTCACAGCCTATACTATCGATTATACTCTTTCACATCTACTGCTTGGGTAAAAGTACATAAGTATTATCAACAAAAAGTACTTTAATATCAAAAGTAAAAGTATTCAATGTGCAGCTGATACATTATTGTAGTACAAAATGTTCCTGTACAGTTTGTGTTACAACTGTGACATAAATACATTTTACATAAATGAAAATTCGCACAGCCCACTTACACATTTGGCCAATGTACATCTTTAGATTTGAATACTTATATTACATAGATTTTGATCTTTTAATTGTGCTGTTTATATTTATTTTTCAAATTGTTGTTCTAAAGCTCACACTATGCCACCCTGCATGTTTGAGCATGTGACAAAAAACCCCTTTTGAATCATAAATATCTGAGTACTTCCCCTGCACAGGGGACATTTTTCTGCACTAAGTACTTTTACTTTTATTTTACATTTTCTTGATTATACTGACACACTTTTACTAACATTTCCAATGCAGGACTTTTACTTCTAACAGAGTATTTTTTTACGGTGTGGCATTTTTGTTAAGTAAAGGATCTGAATACGTCTTCCACCACTGCACATAATAAGCCATCAGTGTCCATGCCATGATCAATCATGGCAGCAGACAGCAGGGAGGCACAGCAGGTAGCAGCACAGAGGTAACAGTCATCTGCATTAAAAAAAAAAGAGGAACTGCTCATTAAAAAGCAGGTGATGTGAGAAATATTCACTAAAACCCATAATATATATATTTATACAGTATCTGCTAATACCATGTTTCCAGTTGTATTGTGCTTTTGAAGTGATTAAAGAAGAAAGAAAAAAAAGGACAAGCCTACACCTCCATCTGCTCCCCCTCCCATACACACTATAAAAAAAATCCTGACATTAATTATTTGCTATTTTGCAGGCGGGAGTCTGCCCTTTTGCTAAAGGGGGTCATTTATCCCTGAAAGAAATGAACACGAAGATAATGATGATGACTTCCTGCAGCTCATCACAAATCCAGTACAGATTTATCCACAGAAGCAGCGAAATAAAAATAAAAAATTCAGTTTAAGAGGTAGAATTCATCTGCTGACTGAAGCACCTCTACTGTCACCGGCAGCTCTGCAAGTCAAGTGGTTTCCAATCCGCAGGTTGTCGTGGTAACTGTCAGTCTCGCCACCCATAGGAGCAACTTGATGTCAGCGGCCATCATTCTCCGTCCTGAGCTCCGTTTGATGGTGGTGGTGGGAGGGGGGGGGGGGGGTTGACTTGAAAGCAGTCATGTAAAACAGGGTTGCAACATCAACAACAAATTGCTAATCGCTCCTCCACTTCTGAGCAATAACATCAATAAGGAAGAGGCTCTGATAACAATATGCATGTGGTTACCTGAGGAGACCTTTTTTACCTTTAATCTCTAAATGTTAAAAAAAACAAAAACAAACTGCATTTGTTTTCTTTGATACTTTAAAAGCTTTTCTGCATCAAGGGATGTGGGACAAAAATGTATCATGGCAAGGGCAGCTTTTTGTGCTGCACAACCCTGTGGTCCAAAACGTACTTCATCTTTGTTTCTACTCGGGACCATCTCCAAAGGGAACATTACTGGAGTTCATTTAGACTGTTACCGAGCTCTGGGTTTTTGTTCTTGTTCTCCCCCTTCTCTCTATCATTTTCTTTTACTGTTATGTCCTTCTGTGGCTCGGTAAAAGCCTTGAGGGAATGTGAGGGATCCTACTCTCATACAATGCTGATTCAGTCTAGGCTGGAGCGGTGGAAAAGAAACGAAAAACCAGTCACAGGCATTTGCTCTTATATCTCAGCTGGTCTGGGTTGTTTACCGAGAAAAAGACCCACAATTACATTCTGAGTACCAGACACTACACGCAGACGCACGTACCATTGAACAATAAGTCTTTCATCCTTGCAAGACCCTGCTGAGAAAGTGTGTCGAGATGAGACTTGTTTTTTCAAATAACGCACAGCAGAAAGCGACAACACCTTAATGCACCTTTTTAAAGGATAATAGGAGTCATGACTGGCAGAATGATAACACAAAACAAGATCTTCTAATCTTCCCCCTCGAATGGATTGTTTTTGAACAGATAGTGATTTGTTTTATTTATTCACACCCACAGTATAGAGCAAGACTGCAGCCACGTATTTTTCAGTGTTGTAAAAAGTACCTAAAAGTCATACTTGACTTAAAGTAAAGATATCGTGCTAAAATATTACTTTGGCAAAAGTGAAAGTCACCCTTACGAACTGATCCTTCGAAAAATCCTTCGACCCCAGAGGGTTAAATGTACTGAAGTACAACTAAAAGTTATAGCCTACATATATTTACATGTATGTATATACTGCATAGTAGGAGTCCACCAGTATTTTTATTTTTTTTATTTTTGGTAAAATAAATTTACTTAAAAATTGGCTCTGATACAGCGTGCAATCTGAAAAGTAGCCCAACTCATGACTAAAGTTATTAAATGAATGTAGCAGAGTAAAAAATTCACTATTTGCCTCTGAATTGTAGTGGAGTAGAAGTATAAAGTAGCAGAAAATGGAAACACTCAAGTAAAGTACAAGTAGCCTACCTTAAAACAGTACTTAAGTACAGCAGTTGAGTAAATGTACTTAGTTCCATTCCATCAGTGGTATTTGCACAGCACTGCTTTGAAGTAATTGCTAATGCTAGCATACGATGCTATTATGCTGACAATGATAATGCTAACATGCTGATTGTTGTTCAGGTGTAATGTTTTCCCTGTTCACGGTCTCAGTTTAGCGTGTTAGCATGCTAATATTTGATAATTAGCACCAAACACAAAGTACAGCTGACGCTCATAGGAATGTCATCAGTTTAGCAAAGTATTGGACGAATTCAAATTTTGACCCGATGAAAAGTCAAACGACACCAAAGTTGTTGTGGTTCATCCTGAAGAGGACATGAATGTCTGTGACAAATACCACTGCAATCCACACAACGGTTGTTGAGACATTTCACTCAAAACCACGTGCCAACCTCATCCTGGAGCTTCTGGTGATCAACAAAGTCATTTGGAGTCATCCTCATGAGGGTTCATCCTCCCAACACCATGAATGCCTGTGTGGTGATAGGTTGACATTCCTAGAGCTACATCTCTAGCATGATTATTATGTGAAACAATTGGTCATGGCATTTTAATAAATAGTCTTGAGAAATGGGTATGTCTTCAATCACATTTGATATTGATTATGGAGTTCCTCAAGGGAGCATACTGGGCCCCATTCTATTTCCTTACATACTACATCTGGGTGATATTACTCACCATATTGTCAAATATCACTGTTATACAGATGATATACTACTGTATATGCTATATTTGAATGCTCTTATTACCTGTCTATATCTAACTTGGAAAGCTGCAGTCTGGATTTTGACCAACAAAGAAATCACTTCACTCCAACACTGTTGCTTGCAACTCTGCACTGCCTACCTTTTACTTTTACTTTACTTGTTTATAAAGCCAAACATAATTTAGCATATATTATTTTTAAATTACTCTCATTAGTTTCACCTGTGTCTTATTAACCTGGCCCTTGTATATTTAAGTCTGTGTGCTCTCATCTTTGTTTGCCAGCTCCTCGTTGTACCTTGTGTGCCTTCGTTCAATCTTTTCCGGTGTTTATTCCTTGAGTATTTTTGAATCTTGTTTGGTGAACCTTGAATCTTTTTTGGACTTTGGGTTCTTGCCTTTTGCTTTGGATTTTTTTGGCTAGTTGGGCTGCTCTCTGGTTTTGACTCTCGCCTGCCTCACCTTCCGTAAGCCTTGTGTTGTTTTTTTTTAAATAGATAGATTCCTGAATTGCAACAACTCTGCTGTTGGTGTCTGCATCTGGGTCCTCCCCTTCCTTGTGTCATTAACACTAGTGTAACAGTTAGCATTGAGCTCAAAACGAGCTGGATTAGGGTAAAATCTTCTTATTAAACAAAACAATATATTTCTTTTAATCTGTTTTTTAATTTGTGTTAATCCCACCATCTCAGGTCTTTTTATTTATATAATATTTATTGGTATTATTGGTATTTTTGTCTGTTTTATGATATTTAACTGCCTTTTTTCATTTCTGTTTTCTGCTTAACTTTGTTTTTAATCTTGTTAAATGATGCCGAATCTGCTGAAAGGTGCTATACAAATTGGGTTATTGGAATTTATATTATTTATAATCCTAGACTCATGAAAATACATTGCAGGTTTTGTCACGTAGGGAAATTTTAAGTGCATCTCTGTGTAAACAAATGCAGATCTGAGTGTTACATTCACATTATGCTGATAGTTTTCCAGAAGTGAAATCTGTGGGAGCTGAAACCTCTTATTCTTAGCCTTACACAGTCCATAACATACCAATTATCCCTGATTACTGCGCCTTTTTTTCACCCTCTGCAGTGACACCATGTAACTAATCATTCATTAGATCTGAAGCTCCAGAGCCTCTCTATCCTTCCACATCTCACACTACTTCATGATGCCTCACATCTTCCTAACCCCATACTGTGATAGTGGCTCCGGTCTCCTAGCAACCAGGCCTCTTATAGGAGGTGACAGCATTTGAGTGGGCACCCTCACCTCTCCACATACAACC
>JBBPCS010000407.1:0-12817 GCA_037974645.1 Hollardia meadi | reverse complement strand
CCACCCCCCCCCCCCCCCCCCACCACCACCACCACCACCACCACCACCACCACTCCCTCCCACACCCTCTCGCGCCCTCCCCTTCATCATCCGGATGCTCTTCGAGTCAAGTAAACACACCTCACTGTGTGGTGCAGTCTGCTTCATGCACTTATGCATTAGGGTCACTGTACTAGACTGATAATGAGCCTGAATTGTCATTTTGTTTCACTTCGTTCATACTTGAATCATGAATCAGTACGTGAATAGTAAAACAGGACATAATATGGGTCATTCATGGCCCTGATACTGAACTTATTAAGCAGCATTAACCACATTAAACTTAGTTTCTTAGTTCAGTGAATCCACTATGAGTTACATTCATTAGGTCGTAGCAGGCTGCTAAGTTTGCAGTGCCATAAAAATGTAAATAAGGTGTGAAATAAAGGTGTAAATGTTTACCAAGTTGTTAATAAATTGATTTTCAACTGAATTCTAGATCAAAGGTTTTAAACTAAACTTTAAGATATATCTTCTGGCATTCATATATATATTTATTTTTAACAAAAACACATAAAATCAACTAAACGTACTGTGACCGAGATATGTAAAGGGAGGAAAATGTACATTTGAAATATAAACTTGTCAGTGGTCTCTGCTGGACAAATATGCGATGGAGACGCTGTTATTAAATGGCCTCAAACATATCTTTTACATTTTTCTTATCACACAACAGTGCTTTATTAGAAAGTGGTGCCAAAAACCTTTCTTGATACAATTCTTAAAGCTTGAGTGTGAAAGATTTAGTGGCATCTAGTCGTGTGGTTGCAGATTGCGACCAACTGAACACCCCTCGTCTGACCCTCCCCTACGGTGGCTGCTATAAACAAAAACACAAAAGGCCCTCTGTAGAGCCAGTGTTTTGTTTGTCCATTCTGGGCTACTGTAGAAACATGGCGGTCCTCCACTGAAGAGGAACCATTCCCTCTGGAGATATAAGAGGCTCACTAAAACACAGTCAGTCTTAGTTTTAGTTATTATACACCAATGAAAACATAATTATGAATATTACATTCCATATCTCCCCCAAAATCCAACACACTGGCCCTTTAATCAATTAATTAAACAACTTAAATGGACGTAACTATATTGGCCAGTGGTCATATCAAATAAAGTAAGGCTGTAGCAGCAAAACTCCTGAATGCTAATCTGAACAATTGTGTGTTTTATTACATATGAGTTCAATATTTTATTTGTGAGAGAAACAAAAATTCTTCTTTGAAAAGTAACACTTCAAATATACTTTAAAGCACCTTTGAATGTTTTCAGACAGAATAAAATACCAAAACATACTGAATTTGATCCTGAGTAGTCCAAAGTTTTGCCCTAAATTTTGTTTATTCTTCTCAGCTGTGCCCTAAAATGGATGATTAGAGTGATTAATGTTTGGTCTTGACTGTTGGGGGAGGCAAGTGTGTTTGCAAAGTTAAGTTTTGAGGAGTTTTGAGCCATTAGTTCAACGATTTAAGAGAACCTTTTATATTTTTTGTAGAGTGCATATATTAAGACGACATTAGGGCATTTTAAAATACTGAAGGGATGATTGTCATCATTGTAGCCACTACATGATATATGATTACTATTTAATCATTTTATACCAACCAACAGATATCCAGAAGATAGTTTGTTACTTGACATATTTCTGAAACGCCTCACCAGCCGTGAATCCCTCTGAGGTTTCAAATGTAAATCACATCACGCTGCGCTCACATTTGGGCTGGCTGCAGCCTGGAGCCACACTGATAAAATGACGTGAGCGGCTGACGATGCTAAATGGCAGCACTTGAAATAGCCTACCTGCCAGCCTGCTCACCCACTTGCTGATGCGATCACGACCCCGTCAGGAGCGTTTCAGCACCGCGTCGCGCTGGACAGCTTCTCCGCATCGTTGCTGTTTCCTCCGGGACGGAGAAAAGTGGAACTCGACGCAAAAGAAACACATTTCATTTATTGACTGCGGGCTTTTTTTCCCTTCAAGGAACCTGTACTTTAAAGTCACGAGAGAAGAGATGGATATTGATCGACCAGCAAACGTCTCCTTTTTTGATTTTGTTGGAGGAGTTCAACTTCTCCAGGGGGAGGACACCAAGACCGCCATGCCTGTCATCCTGATCGGGATCTGCGTGTTCGGAGCAGTTGGAAATTTGCTCGTTTTGCTGATTTTCATCCGTGACTTTAGAAACGGAAGGGGCTCTGAGGTGAAAGCCCTCCTCGCCTCTCTTGCCTCCACGGACTTGGTGATCCTCCTGCTGTGCGCCCCCGTGCGCGCCGTCACCTACTACAAGCAGACCTGGACCTTGGGGAGTTTCGTCTGCAGCACCACGGACTGGTTCCAGCACTCGTGTGTGGTTGCAAAAACTTTAATCCTTGCAGTCACCACCAGAGCCAAACACACAGTTGTTCCTCGCACCGCCACGGGGCCCCTTTACAGCCCGACGTGGATTCACGGAGCCCTGGCGTTCATTTGGATTGTGTCGATGATGTTTCCGATTCCCCAGATGCTTTTCGCCTCTGTGGTGGAGCATGGCCGCGACACTATTTGCGTCTCGCAAATTCCAGTGTGCGCATCTGACTTCATGAGTTTGTTCTACAAGATTTATCCAACTGCAGCCTTTGCGGTGCCGGTCATCTTCACGCTTGGCTACTACACAAAAACGCTGCACTCTGCGGTGAATCACGCACCCAGCCCGCAGCATCAGAGCAAGGTTACCCTGGTTTTGCTGTGTCTAAGCGGCGCCCTCGGGCTCATGTTGCTGCCAGAGTGGGGGACATTCACCTGGATCAGACTTGGGTACAACAAACCTCCTGTGGGTTTGAGCATCTTTGCGCAAGTCCTCCTTTACGCAGACAGCTCCCTCTCTCCGGTGATCTTGATGACCATGTACGACGACGTGCGCCAAGGACTGGTCACCATCTGGTTCATCGCCACCTGCAGAGGCTCAAAGCACCTCCCCAGGAAGGAGTGTCCGAAAACGGAGGGGAACGGAGCGGAGGCCGGAGCCAACGCCGTCGCCAACGCGATCTCGTCGGAGGAGAAGACCTTCCCAGATGTGGAGCACTTTTGGACAGGGCGCAGGAATACGCACGTCGAGGAGGAGCAGGATCCAGTTCCGTGGGAGAGAGAGGAGAAAATGTTGTAGTGAATAAGATGTGAAAGTGTCTTCTTTTTTTAGCAGAGGCGTTGAACTTGTTCTCAGCTGGTTTCTAGTTTGTTTGACCCACAGTGCAGACCCCCGTTGAACGGTCGTAGTGGCCTGTTTGCCGTCGTGAGCTCGATTAGACGTAAAACAATCAACTTCAACACTATCATGTTTTGATGTCACACATGTTTCTCTTTATCTATTTTGAATATTTGTTCTTGCCTGCTGTCTCGCTGCACTTTCAAGTAGAATAACATCTTCATTAGAGAAGGTTTGTACAAATATATTAAATATCCAGGACACTCAAGCATCAAAAGGGGTTTATTGTGATTGTGTACGTGTGATGCATAACGTGGATAATAAAACATTCTCAAATACGGACTGCTCTGTTTATTTTAAATCCTATAAAAACGCTCAGCTCACTTTAATCACAGACAAAATACAATTCAAACCATCAAATCTCTCCATTTAATTCAGAAGGTTATGAGATGACATGAGATCATTTCCCCATATTAAATTCACAACTAATCCAGCTGCATGTGGTCCAGTCAATCATGATCAGGCCAGTGAGTGAAAGCTGCATTTTGGCAGTTTTAGCAACTAGAAGTGCAGCGTGAGGACCACTGAAGATATAACAGCCTGATTGGGTTATGTAGTTTTGAGTAAAAGTACAAAAGCAATAGCATCAAAACATACTTAAAGCACCAAAAGTAAAAGCAATCATCATGCAGAATGTACAATTTCAGAAAAATGCATATTACTGGTTTACAATTAGTGATGCATAAATGTTTATATCACTTTAATGTTGCAGCTGGTTAATTTTGAGCGTGTGAATTTTCCTTTTGGGGATCAATAAAGTCTTAACCTATAAATAATACATTATAATTTATGTAGCATTATGCAAAGTAACCTGTAACTACAGTCATCAAATAAATGTAGTGCAGTAAAAAAGCACTTTTCCTTCTGAAATATAGTGGAGTGGAAAGTATAAAGCAGCAGAAAATGGAAATAATTATGTGCAAGTACCTCAAAATTGTACTTGAGTACAGTTACTTTCCACCACTGTGTATAAGTAGTATATAAACATTTAATAAAGGGTTTATTACATAGCCTAATATAAGGGTTACAATATAATATAAGGACTTATTGATATAGTTGTCAACAGCTTAAACAACTTAAACAGATAATGAATGACAATTATAATTTAATATAAAATATGTTCTCATTTGAGAAGTTCTAATTGGGTAACGCTTGACTCTAATCCCCCCTATTTAGCATTTATAAGCAGTATATAAACATTTAACTCATGGTTCTTAACACACGATGATGTAGTTGCACACAGTTAGATGGACATTTAAGTTAATATATGTCAACAATTATAACTTCTCCTATGAAAACATACTTTATAGCATAATTATATCTGTCATTCACTATATTGTCATTCACCAGTACGGTTGTGTGTCCACAGGAGGAGTATTACTTGACAAATGCGTTAATAGACACTCATAACAACATTATAGCGTGTAAAATAAATGATTTATTAAATGTTTATATACTGTTTATAAATACTAAATATAAAGTGCTACCTATAAGGGTTGAAAAGACATCAACACTTAAAGATGTCCTCATATCTGCTTATAACTACATTATAATGTGTTATAAACGGTTCATTATGTGTTTATATGCTGCTTATAGATGATAAATAGGGAGGGTTAAAGTTCATTTTCTGGTTTGTCGCATCATTTATACTGAAATATTTAGATACTTTTAACTTTGTAATCGTAGATAATATAAATAAAAGTATAACCAGAGTAATATAAATGTCACTGAGGCATCACTAAAGCCTTCATTACACAACATGAGTTCATTATATGAGCTATATTTGATTTCTTGTGTTAAGATTACAGTTAATTCACATTTTACACAATTAAAATGAGAAATCAAGACTTGTTAGATACTTAAAAAAACAGTATTTGTTCATAAAGACACTATTTTGGTCAGCTGTATAAGTGGATGGACAGATGCCCACCACCACCTCCTCCTCCTCCTCCTCCTCCTCCTCCTCCTCACATGACCCGCGCTAACAGTCTAACCCTTCAGTGGTTGTGAAAAGAAACCTGCTTTTAGTCGTCTGTGTGTTTACCAGTGAAGCAGCGGCCGCCTGTGGCTCCGACGCCCCAGCAGATTTGACATTTTATTCTGCCCGAGTGAAAAGAAAGGTTACAGGTTGAAGAGGAGGAAAAAAAAAAGCCTCTAGAGCTCTTCAGCATCATTGTGCTCCTGCACATAATTTATTCATTGAGAATAGCCTCTGTCTCTAAATGCCTGCCCTTGGGTCACTTGGATTTTCTTTTTTATGACTCACTGTATTTTTAGAGTTCTCCTTCATAAGAGGACACTACACTGAATAACAGACACAATTTATTTTTCCTGACAATCAAGGAGTCCATTTAATCTACAAAATCAATTCTCCCACATTTCTGTCCTTGTGTTGTTTCTCCTGCATCAATTAAAGATGGAGACACTCTCCTGCTGACAATAATGTGCTCGTAACCTTTCAGAAAATGAAAAAGTCAAGTCAGTGTTATTTATATTGCCCAATATCAAAACAACAAATTTGCGACAACACCTTTTGTCCTGAGAGTCTCACTTGGGACAAGAAAAAAAACTCAACAGGAAACAATGGAATGACAAAAACACTGTCTGACTTTAAAAGTGTAAAAGTAAACTGACTCACACTTCAAATGAAATGCTACAAAACTTTCAGAGCAGGAACCTGATATTTACAGCTTGATAAAAAAAAAAAGATATGATGCCTTTCTTTCATCCATTCAGGAAAATTAAAGTGTCACAGTAGGGGGAAAGTATTTGAAGAGTTTGATTCATAGAATAAATATATGATACAGAGGAGAAAATCAAGTTCTGAGAGGAAATATACACCTTTAAAGGCGCAGTTAAGCCCAAAATAAAATAAAAACATATACATTTTTCCAATTCCCTGTAGTGCTATTTATCCATCTAGATTGTTTTGGTGTGAGTCGCTCAATTTTGGAGATATCGGCCGTAAAGATGTTTTCTCCAATATAATGGAACTAGATGGGACTTCACTTGTGGAGCTCAAAGCGCCAAAATAAATACATTTCAAAAACTCAACAGCAATGTCTCTTTCCAGAAATCATGACCCGGTTACTCAAGACAATCCACAGACCTTAATAAGCGCGCATCTACTCATGAAGGAGAGGCTAGCTAACTAAGCCAACTGAGCTAGCTAACGTTAAAGATCAGCCGAGGAGGACGCCATTAATGTTTAAACCCCGCCCTGTCACGAGCACGAGCCTCTCCATGAGTAGATGCACGTTTCCTTCCTCGAGGTGATACGGTGGAGTTCAGAAGAAAGAAAATAGTTCCTACATGACACTGCTCACAACAAGGTCTGTGGATTATCTTGAGTAGCTGGATATCTTCTTGATATAATCTTGAGAAGATGGATAAATGGCATTACAAGTAAAAATGTGTAGTTTTTCTTGGGCAGAGCAAAAGGGAGTCCAACCTCGCGATTTTCTGTAAATTGTTCCACTTCTGTGGAGCATGAAATTTAAAAGTCAGTTTTCCAATATCATGACATTATTCTTAAGATCAAGGTGTTTATTGCATCTCACATAAAAAGCGTCAATACAATACATATATTTTGACATTATATACATTATATACAAAAATAAATGATTGATGATCTAAGTCTGAGTGTCCATAGTGATGCTTCTACAGTAACCTCTACAGACAAACACAGGCTCATATAAACGGGATAAGAAGTGCAGTAAAAGTTTTTAGCCTGCTTTTGAAAGAGGTTGGTGTTGAAGTGAGTGTCATCGGGCCGGCGATTGCATCAACTCGGAGGGTAAAAGCAGCTTCAGCAGCTTTCAATTTAATCCTTGAAAATGAAAATTTCAAGGAAAGTGCTAAAAGGATCCGACAGATTTAATAACAACCCAGCTACTTGTAGCTTTTTAGACATGTGAAGTTCACTGTATAAATCGCCAGAACCCCCTTTGTGTTGCTGGTTCCAAGTTGAAGTCCAAACCAGAAAGTGTGTTTGAATTCAAATTAACGGACAAATGATGCTTCTGTATGTTTCTGTATATCATGAAATTAAGATTTTCAACAGGATACCTGCACCTCTAAGACTGATCAAACTAATTCTAGACATTGCTCTTGTAACTTGTGTTTGAATTTTAACCTCTGTAAATTCCCTATAGTTCAAAGTTACTAAAGTCTTAATGTTAAGGTTAAAGGTCAAATATACGACATTCACTAGATATCGCATCAGAGCACCAGCATCCAATAAAGTTGGGGGAAAAAAAGAAAGTGGCATCTGAACCATTGGCTGCACAAAGATGAACGACATGAGAGCTCCCCAAAAGTGAAGCCAAAACATCCTGATCGCCCCCTGGTGGCTGGCTGCAGTACAGGTCATAAACCCCTCCCCCTCCATGTTAGCAGATGGGACATGGGCCAAACTAAAAACTCAAAGAACACGTCAAAAAAAACATTTCCCAAAGAGGGTTTCTGTCATTTTAGGTAGTTCTTATCACGCTGATGTTTGTTCAAGTTTTCTTTATTTTTGTTATGTTTGTTTTTCTGATAAGTTTGGTTTTAATTAGTTATTTAATGCTATAAAAGGGGGTGAAATGTCATGAGCCCTGCTTGTGATTGGGCGGGCGGGTGTATGGGCGGGAACTTGACACCATGGTTCCACCACCCAGTCACTACTGTGCAGACTCTGGCTCCAAATGACATCACCAGCGCAAGATGGCAGCGCTCGTATCCAGAATACTTTGGCTTCATTTTTATACAGTGGGCTGATCTTTGTTCATCATGCCAACTACATTTTTGATGTTGTTGATTTAACTAATATTTAATATCTATCTCTATTGTCTTTATTGCTATAACTATGCTACATGCTACAAGTGTGTCTGGAATTTATTTATTTTTTATTTTTATCCACTCCTGTTTGTGTACGGCTGCATTTATAGGTTAAAAACCCCAACAGAGATCCAACCTCTAACCCTGACAGTGTCAGTTAACGCATGTCTGATCTCTCCAGGACCCGGATAATAGGCACTTACAGTTCAGGCAGACACAACCTGCATGCGCTTAGCAGAGGAAGTGGACAAGTGGAAAGTGGACACTTTCTCAGAGCCGTCTGTGGCAGCTGTCTGCTCGCTGACCCTTCATGCCTGACACATCTGTGTTTGAATGAAGAGAAACCAGCCACTAAACACCCCCCACCATCTTATGAAAGGAATGATTTTATGAGCTATCTAATGTTCTCAGAGGTATAGTATGTGGTAATATCCATTATCCCACTGTTGCTATAATGAAGGCTGTTATGTAATGTTGAGTAATGCAGCCACAATTCTTGGTTCATTTGGCCATGTAAACAAAATGCTTTCATAGAAGAAATCAAACTGCCTTTGGGGGATAAAGTCCATAAGGTCCCGTGATATTTATGCTTTACAGAGGAGGAGGGTGGGCTCCATTTAGCATACACATAGTTTAATGTATCAATGAAAAGCCATGTCATTCATCATTCACCCAGATAGAGAGAGAGAGCGTCTTCATATGTCAGTGACCGAACTAATGAACCACGACCGAGCTCTGAACTCACTCAAAATGATGGCTGACATGACCTCACGTTCAGAAATCACTTGTTTTGATCGCACGAGCTCATGTTGATTCACAGGTACGATGGATTGTCAGAGTTTCATATTGTTATTAACCACACCAAATTCCAGTGGTGGAATTCACATCACATTTAATTTACTTGTACATTACTTCTTTTTTTACTTTACAGATTAAGATTTATGCTTACAAAACATATTACATGCTCATAAAATCTACAATATAGTTATAAATATAGATTTTTTTTCTTATAAATTAAACTACCAACAGTATATGTAAGCAGAGCTGAAATGAGTAGTTGATTTATCAATTAGATGGTATTATTTTTTGATAAATATTTCTCCTTTTTTTGCAGGCAAAACATTTAAAAGATTTCTCCCTATCTTTTTAGAATTTTTCCAATCAGTCGATTAATGTAGAAAATAATTAGCAGATTAATCCAAAATGAAAATAATCATTAGTTGCAGTCATATAGAGAATAGTTCAAAATGAGCTCACTAAAACAGTAAAATTCTGCTTTTACATTGATGCATGAGTCATAATAATCTAATGATATAATATGTTATAGTTTAACAGTCACAGGCACAGGTTGTGTTATTTGTACTAAGTAAGTAAAAGATCTGAATTCTTCCTCCACTGCTGCCAAATTGAATCAGAGTACAAACATTTGTGTTGCCCTACATGAGAATCTTGCTTGTTTCTTACCAGTGCGCTGTAGATTTAAAGCTAAAGGCCTCTGAAAGGAGTATAGTCCTGCTCCTTTATCAAGAGGTACATGGTGTTTTTTCTCCTCACTCAACCGTGATGGATTGTTGCTGCTGCCTCAGGCTCTGGCTTTATTTGTATCCTGCTAAGGAAGCTTTGCCCTGTCAGATATGAAAGGTTTGAAGTGGACCTGAGTCAAATAGGACTCACTAATAGTTTTAGCATTTGTTCTGAGCTGCATGGAAAGGGATTTCACCACATACACACTTGTCTGACATGCTCTAAAGTGATTGATATTATCTAAAATCATTTAAGGTTTCTACTCAGTTACAGGCCTGGATTACTGTGTCAGGTGACACAGCAACATTTTTAGATGCTTTTAATCTATGACAGGCAAAAAAAAAAAAAAGGGAATATGATAACCCTGATAATTAACTCTCCACTCTGATTTCTAAACTGCAGGACCAACGCCAGCAATGCTTTCATCAAATATCTTAAAAGCAGTAATAACCTAAGTAAGACATCTTTGGTTTCCTACTCTATACAGCCAATTGAACGCAACAGTGATTCAACATGTATCCAGTTCATATTTGCTTTTTTAAACACCCACCGCCCCCATGGCTGAACAGACTAGGACAAGAGCGCCACCTACATGCAGAAACAACAAAAAGAAATCTCACTGAAGGAGATGCCACAAACTAGTTCCACCCACACGGTTTGATTGACAGTTGTGCAGTGCAGAAAAACCACAGCAATGAGCTCTGAGTATTAAAGATGCCAACAAGATGAAATAAGTCACTTTGGGATGAAATTATTTCAAGATTTTAGGTTGAAAACATAAAGATGTACTCCACTGATTCAGTAATGTACCCTCAAAAAGTTGAAGAACAGTTAAAAGGACAAAGCTGAAACATCAGATGCAAAGATATTTAGTTTTGTATGTGGGTCAGGGTCCAAAACCCCCGTATCTGACCCTTCCCACAATGCAGTTTGATAGCATCTTTTTTGTTTGACCCTCACTTGACCGGGTGAAAAAATGAGGAGAGCATGTCGAGTTAAAATAATCTGATTCATGAAGGAATAATAACCAAAAAGTTTGGACCAAGAAGAAAAAGAGGTGATGCTCATTGCAGAAGCACATCAGTCATACCTGACATGACCAAGCCTTTCTTGCTCTCATGTTCTCAATATAATGTTGAGAGCCTTGTGTCTTTTGTGTGTAAAAACTTTGGCAGTTTGGGCAAAGATTTGTCTTGCATTATACATTCTTTTTTGTTAGAATACTGTAGATAAATAAACCCAACTTCTACACAATCCGTCCAAAATAACCAGATCTTAATGGCAGTGTGTGGAAAAGCTCATGGAATTTAAGCACAGAAACACCATTTGCTTTAATCACCCATGTCAGGAAGTAATATGTAACTCAAAGCACATCCCAGAGGATGAACAGATGTAGATTCACATGACATCTGACACAAAAAACAGATATTAAATCTACAAATGTATTTTCTGAAGTGATTAATCTCTTTCCATTGGTCACCTTTACCCCCAAAAGGGTCAAATAAAAACATCAGCAGGCAGCAATTCAACTTAGATGCTACTGAACCTAATGTGTGATTTTTTTTTTACTTGAGGCATTGCATTTAACATGTACAATAAAATGTTAAGCGGTTACAGACATGTTTACAGGATAGATAGCGTATAATCATAAAATTACATTCAAGCAGTGCAATCAAACATCTTTAATCCCTGTTTAACAGAACTGCAATATAATGAACCAACATCCCGCCTGATGCTATTATCCTTCCCATAATCCCCCAGTAATTCATATCACCAGGATTCTGTTTATGTTGTTAACTTGCTTCTTTTTTTGTTTCTTTCTCTGAGCGCATACTGTGTATTACTGCACAGTCACATACAGTAGACTCCTCCTGACTCAGTGAGTAAGTAAATGGCGCCACCTTCTGGTTTGAAAAGAGCACAGAGCATGAGTTCACTTGGCTAATTCATTCCTCTGGTGCTATAAAGTTCTATTATACCCATAACCCATGACCTAAAGTCATATAACTGTTGTGTTTTTAATCTTTTAGCAGATCTTTGAAAAATGCAGACAATATCGGACCTATTTGTTGCCTCACCCATTGATTTACCTTCTTGCACAATTTAATTTCTGGCTTGGATCAATAAAGTTTATCTTATCATGTTATTATTGGGAAAGCCTCAATGATCAAGCTTCAAGAATGTGATAATAATAATGGTTAAGTGTATAAATGACTTGAGGGTTTTCAACAGTAAGGCTTTTTTCACTTTGAGAACATAAAATTAACATTTAAAAAAAGCAATAAAACAATAAAAAACTGAAATACTGTTTGTTTCGGAGGTCTGGAACCAGGTTAGTAATTTAGCAGATTAAACACCATGCAATATAATGCAGTACAACAACACCAAAAACTTTATGTCAAGGCTGGATTACCAACCGATTAACTGCTTGGCAATTAGTTTGTTTAATTTGATTAGCTGCAAATTTGTTTAGTAATATGCACCACTAAAGGAGAATATACATTAAAATAATAAGGGTGTTAAAGCAGGCCCTTCATTTTTACAGAGTCTCAAGGCCCTGTCTTCTACAGTAGATGGGCCCTGTGTTAAAATCTAGCTGTAAAATCTTTATTATTTCAGTTTATATTGTGCTTGCTGCGGGATTACGCCTCCCTAATGGGATAATCTGGCAGTGCATACACGTGAAACACCACAATGGCACAAGATGCACCTCTTAAACTTCAACAATAAAGGACTATTACATTGGATTGTAAAATAATTTACAGGTGTATGTGTTGTTGTGTACACTGCTGATAGCTGATCACTGAATGTATGGTTTACACCAGTTAAAAAAAGGCAGCGTGGCAGTATAGATTAAGGACGAGGTTGGGTATAAATAAAAAAAATGTTGCAGCTGCAGTCGCTTATAGTTGATGCACACAGATTAGTCGTGATTAAATGTGGATTAGTACATTTGAAATCTGTCTCGCATACTGAAATACACAATATACTGTATACAAACATGATAATAATCACACAAATGTAATAAGTAATAAGTACATTTACTCAACTGTACTTGAGTACAAATTTGAGATGCTTGTACTTGAATATTTCAATGTACTAAAACTTATCATCCATTCATTGTGTGTCATTTTCACTGCTATAGAGTGTTGAGGGGGAGCTTTATATAATGTTATGTAATCTATAGTGATGCA
>JBBPCS010000406.1:36011-48542 GCA_037974645.1 Hollardia meadi | reverse complement strand
AGACATCTCTACAGCTGATATCTCCAAAACTGAGACACTCACACCAAAACTATCTAGATGATCAACAGAACTACAGGGAGGAGGAGACGTGGAGGTTTGTTTTGGGGTGAACTGTCCCTTTAATGTATCATCTCATTGTCAGTCTGGAAAAGAGCTGAGATGTTGGGAAATGTGAATTTTTTGTTCTCAAAGTGAACAAATCCAAATTTTAAACAACAACGCAAGTACAATTTTTGTGTCAACACTTTATTGTCAGTGACTGAATACCAAATGAATTTTTTTCCCATTGTAGAAAAAAAACTTTTATTATCATAAAGCACAACTTGTTGGAAGTAATATTTTTATGGTATGAAGGGAATTTTGCTGTGTGTGTGTGTGTGTGTGTGTGTGTGTGTGTGTGTGTGTGTGTGTGTGTGTGTGTGTGTGTGTGTGTGTGTGTTCATAAGCATTACCAGGCCTGCACGTCTACTTTCAAATAAAAAGCCGGAAAATTTGGGAAACATGGTTATTCGCTTTCTTGCAGAGTTGGATACAAAGATTGACACAACTCTCACATCCGCCGGTTCATCCTCATGATGGCAAAAAGACATCTCTGTACCCGACCAAGAAGTAGTCCAACAAATAGCTTTAGAGGTGCTGGAGGGCAGATTTTGTTTTGGACAGAGTGAAGCTAGCTGTTTCCCCCAGTTTACAGTCTTTCTGCTAACTGATTGCACTGACAGACATGAGAGTGGTGTCAATGAGCTCATCTAACTAACAAAAACATCCCCAAACATGTCCAACTTTTGCTTTGACAAGTAAGACTAGAAGCAGGTACAGGGTCGTCTGGTTTGGTTTTCGTCTCCGTTACTCCTCCTTCAGTCCATTTACATTCTGCAGCTGCTCCGTCTCACCAGCGGGGGCGCTACATGACTGCGTGCAGCTGCCCTCTGCTGGCTCTCTCTCGCTGCACGACCTGTTGCTGTGTTCGCTCTTCACCGTGACAGGTTGGTCGCTCATGGTGCTGTTGTCATGGGGGTCGTCGTTGAGCATGCGGTCGTTGTCGGGGGCGGGGTTCGTGACCATGCCCATGAAGAGGGGCACCAGAGAGGCGTCATCGACGAGGGCAAACAGGAAGGGAGAGTTGACGGAGAAGAGGGAGACGGAGCGCGTGGAGGTTACGACAGTGGTGGCAGATGCCTCCACGCCTTCCTCGCTGAGCTCTACGGTGCTGGCATGGCGGACTCCGGTCACCCTCAGAGGGTGGTCAGAAATTCCAGAAAGATCAGGACCTGAAAACAGAGAGCCGAGGCCTGATAGAGAGAGAGAAAGATGGCAGAGTTACGGACTGAGGGGCCACATATTCTCTGCATAGTTAGACATGTTCACACATGTGCAGTCCACATGGACAGCAAGTGTGAACCCAGTGACGTCAAGCCACTGGTTTGTGGACTCGAGTTTGGCCTTACGGCCATCACCATCTTGGTTTTTTGGAACCACAAGTAACTATGTGGACAACAGGGTGGAGCTGGGACGGACGTTCTGATTGGATCTGACTCAGAACCCGAGGACACGCCATGGTAGCAGCTCAGTACAAGGATCATAATTTACAAAATGAACATCATGCTGTAGTGAAGGAGACTTGAAACTAACCACTGAGACCATGAACTCATGAGGAAACTGTTGACTGAGGAGGGTCAAAGGTGTGTTTTGAGTTAATCAGAATTTTGTCTCATTTCTTGTTGAAAGGACAGAAGTAGAGCCCGACCGATATATCGGTTGGCCGATAAAATCGTCGGATATTAGCCTTTCACAGACAGACTGGTATCTGCGTTTATGTTTGCCGATATGAAAACTTTTATTTTGCAGAATAAACAATGTAGAAAAACACTGTTTGGCTGTTAGAAATGGTGTCATTACGTAGTTTGTCCAGCAGAGCTCGCTCCGACAGCTGAACGGTGTTGTGGATTGCATACTTACATACATACAGTGTGAAATGCATACTGTAAGTTAATAATAAACAATGACAGCATCATTTCCCTCCTTTCAATATAACGTTAACTGTCTCCCTGACAACCGCCATGTGCTTATTTCATCTGTCACCTACAGTTTCAGTCAGTAACTCAGCAGATTGAGAGGTGAGCGTCCAAGCAGTTTGTGGTGGATGTGGTCTGTTTTCAGGCTACATTGTTACCTTGTTGGTGAGACACAATGCTGGAAAGTAAATGAACAACGTCCCCATCTTTTATCTTAGGAATCATTGACACATTTTTTAAAAATATATATATTGGCCGATATATCGGTATCCGAAATTCTTTACTCCCTAATATCGGTATCAGCATCGGCCCCCAAAAATCCATATCAGTTGGGCTCTAACAGAAGACAAAGGCGGCGTTGATGTTTCTTGATTTACTTACTTTAAATGTAAACCTACACCCTGTGGTGTTGCTGTGTGGTGATGCATTATTAACCATGTATTAAATTAACCACTTGTTGTGTTCAGTTTGTCAAATATGTGACGCTACACAACATGACCAGTGTGTTGCACTTCAGCTATTTGGACGTGACACCAACACCTCTCCCACCGTGTTGTTTGTTCCCTTCTGTCTTCATGAACGTTCTCACCCATGCTGGTCAGTGCTTCCTGGAGCTCCTGCCGGTACTGTAGCTTCACCTTGGGTAAGATGACCTGCATTATTTTCTCCTGAGGTAGACGTCTGTAAAGGTCGGAGATGTTCAGTTTGGGAAGCACCGATGACACGTTTCTTCTGCCCGGCATGGGCATGACAATTATGAAGCTGGTGTTTCCCTTGAAGGGAAAACTGGCAACCTGCACGAGAGAGAAGAACACTGTTTTTATTTCTTTCATTTCATTTCATGGACTAACTCTCGACAAATAGGAACACATGGTGGTTAAAAGGTGAAAGAGAAAAGGAAGACTTGACTTGTGGTCAAAGTTGTATAACTGGACACTTTACATATAGTTCAGGTCAACAGTTTAGTCAGCAGCCAGCAGACTAATCAAGCTTCTCCCCAGCCACATCCTCCAGTTCATCCTGGGGGTTCCCAAGATGGGATCTAAAGTCGGGTGTCCCCGATGTATTGTTAACGCTGCTTTGTCCACAAATTTGACAATTATCACTTTTAAAAATATCAAACAAATTCTAAAATCAGTCCTCAGTACAATTACTGCAATAGATACTGCAAAGAGCATTCCAGTTAGAACACCTGGACAAATGGCTGAAAGTCCAGACTGTCCTCATTTTACTGGGACATCTTGTCACCCTGTAAGAGAGACCAAAAAATCTTCAATCCCCACATTTGTTTTCTAATGCAGGTAAACTACTTTGGGGGGAAATAAAAACCCAAATCATATCATACATTGGTGTGTAGAAGCCTTGAGATCATTCCTGGCTCCACCTGTGACAATGGACAGTGTCAGCACCATCATGCCAACTCCGGTCTCACCTGTGCTTCCAGTTCTGGATCATCCAGCAGGCGGAGCGGGTACTGGGCAGACTTCATCATGTCCACCGACACAGAGTTCTGGTTGTCCAGGTAAAACACTCCCTTAGAGGTCACTAGGGGGTCGAATCGTGTCTGCCATTCACCTGAAAAACACAGAGGGGAGCGAGAAGGAATCATCAGTTGTTGACAACCTGAACTTCTGAGATCTCAGTTTGCTTTGTTAGAATTAAGGTAGAATTAAGGTTAGAATTAACTCTGCTTAAGGTAAGGAGAGATTAGCTCTTCTTTGTAATGCTCATGGACAGGATATCAGGGAGCTGCCCTGCTCTGAATAGTCTCTGGTCTGGTGATATTAGGGGGACATATATACTGTTTGCTGACGATGTTGTCCTTTTAGCTTGGACTGTGATCTCCAACGTGCAATGCATCAATCTGCAGCCACTATGAAGAAGTGTTGGGGCGCCTCATTAGCATAATTGATTTGCTCTCTTCCTTTCGTGGGCCGCCTCCACGTGGTTCAGGTGAGGATGCTTCAATGGTGCCTTCTTTTGGAGGCTTGAAAGAGACAGGACAGGTCTCACACCCCAACTGGCCACCGAGCACTTCGGGATCTCTCAAGGAAAGCTTTTTGTGTGGGGACAAAGACATCTAGGCCACTCTGATTTGTGTAGGCAGTGGCACCACCAGAGGTTAATTAAATGAACTATCAGCACGCTTTTGAATTCTAGTCTAGAAACAATGCTTGTCTTCACTATGACATGTCACCATACTGAGTGGTCTTTGGTGGAATGGTTCACCTTTGAAGTACACAGCATTCATGAGCATAAGCACCACATCATGAGGGATATTCTCCAGGAAGTTGGGGATGTGACCATTGGTGGCGTTCTCCACCCACTGGTTGACCTCCTCCACAGAGACCAGAGGGACGGGCTGTGATTGGTACCTGAATGGAGAAAAAAAAGTACTTTCATTACTGCTTTAACTTGTTGCCAATATCTGTCAATATATATATTAGAAATGTGTGACAGATTGATTCTCGTCACAATACCTCCTTCTGCTTCCTCCTCCGACCCATCCTCAATCATTGAGGCCATTTCTTTGCACACTACCTGTCCTGTCTCTGCATGACCAGCAGTCGGCACTAGGGAGCCATTCCTTGACAACCCCATCCCCACAGCTGTTTCCAATTTACCAATCAGCTCCCCAGTATATGAAGCGCTCATTCAATGCTCTTCACTTGCCAGCCTTTAATTTTCCTGCCTCTTTGATCAGTTTCCTTCAGCTTCAGCCTGCACGCTTTTGCTGATCTCTAGTTGTCAACCTTTTTCTTGACTGTTTATCTTTCACTGAGCTGCATCCAACCAGTGTGTGTGTGTGTGTGTGTGTGTGTGTGTGTGTGTGTGTGTGTGTGTGTGTGTGTATGTCCTGACTGTAGCTGATACCTGGCCAGAGAGTCCTCAACAAAAGACAGCTTAACTTCAAATCCTGAGAGAATGGATAGAAAATGGAAAAGATGAACGAATCTTACACCAAACGTCTTAAAAACCATCACCTGCTCATCACTCATCAGCACACACCTGGTCTCAGGTACATGCGTGTTGCAACCTCCAATGATGTGTTTCTGAAATGAGGTAGAAGGCCTCCCAGTATGTGATGGTAACACGGCAGATTGTGGGCGTGAAGACTCTTCAGCAGCAGCTTCTCTGTCTCGTTACGAGCACCTGAGAGAAAAATCAATCAATCTGAACAAACCTTTCATGGAACAACCAGTTCTGCATTATGAAGCAACGTCACTGTTTCCACAACCGGACACGTTTATGCTAACATTCTGATGAAATTTGACTGTTAAAGAAAGGCACACTTCCAGGGGGAAAGACCGTCGCCCAACGCGATCTTCGTACTTTCTCTCATCAAAGTCACTTTCGCTTAGATTATACACCTAAATGTTCATGTATGCCCTCTAGTTAATCGATCGCAAACGGCTTTCTCTGACGGATTAAAAATATACATTTGTAATGTTAAAATGGGCCAGTAAATATATGATGGTATAACTGGGTTAGGCCCACCCAAATAACGCTAATGCTAATAATGCTGCCTTTTATTTGATTTTTTGGGGGATCGCTTTATTTTTCTTTGAAGACGTCGTGGGCCGGATCAAGATGGTCCACGGGCCGGGGTGTGTCTTAGACTGGTGCAGCACTACATTCAGACTCGTGTATGAAAGGATGTGTTAGCATGTTAGCATGCCATTAAAGCATTAATCTGAAAGTAAAGCTGGCGAGATTTTGGTCTTTAATTTACAGGCGTCCTGTCACAAGTGGTGGCAGATGAAATGTATTTATCACTTATTTCAAGTGTGTCTGAGCTGAATTAGCTGAAGTGAGCAGAATGTTTTGGGGTTTTTTGCTTGTAATGTGACGGACAGTATTAATTTAAGATAACAGAGATTGTTGTCTAGTAGAAATAAGCATATATCCATACATCCAGTTGTAAATTGTCCAACAGTACAGATGAGTCAGCATGTGATGAATTCATTCGCCTGATCCCTCACAGTTCCTCCTCAGTTCTTCAGCACTATTTTCTGACATGTCGTCACGTCACACTGAAAACCGCACACGACGGTCACACACAAGCACAACCTGCTGCAGATGTGTTAAAGTTCTCCACGCAGTCTCGTCTCACTCTTGTGTGGACGAACGAAGGGAGAAGCAGCTTGTGAATCAGTGAAAAACTTCACACGATCGGCTGATTATTGATCTTTTGATTCTCATGTGAGAACTAAATTAAAGTGTGACTGACCTAACGTGAGCTGAGCGAGGGCAAAGGCCACGCTGAGAGGTGACAGGATGACATTCGGCTGCTGCGGACCAATAGGAAGCTTTTCCAGGAGCTGTAAACCCAGTCGCTCTATGGCGCCCCCTATAGACATACGTTCCTCAGTGCTGAACCGTGTCCTTTCACAGCTGTGAACCTCCTCCTCTGTCTCCTCCTCGTCATCGACAGGACCGGAGACATCAGGAGCTCCTGGACTGGGCTCCTCCTAAAGACAGGAGGAGAGACAGGCTTCACTTTCTGAGGAGTAAAAAACTGAAATTGTCTTTGGTGTCATTAGAATGAGGTTCTTACAGTCAGTCCCAGACAGCAGAGACAAAGCAAGAAAAGAAGAAGATACAGCTTCATTTCCAAACAACGAGCCTGAAAAACACAGACACAACATCAACTTTACTGTAGATAATCATCACATTACATGTTTTAATGGAACGATGATGTATTTCCATTTTCTGCTACTTTATTCTTCCACTCCTCCACATTCTGGAGGCAAACATTGTACTTTTTACTCCACTACATTTATCTGATAACTTTAGCTCCTCATTTCTGTGCAGACTGCGGCCTCAGAGCCAAAGTAGCACATTTTTAATTAAACATGCAGAATGTAATTTCCACCTGTAGGGGTCTCTCAAAACAATAAAAACAAAAGATGTAGTTTGTACTTTGATGTAGTTTGAGGATATAAGGAGCATGGGATCATGGGAGTTGTCTTCTTTGTTACACAACCACTATTGCTGATAGAAATCTGTCTGACGTGACCAATCGACAACCTGAAACTGAAGCCAAAAACTGCAGTTCCTCAAACGGCCTCATGTTAAAATGCCAAACTTTACATGGCCGACATGAGAGCTCCTCAAAAGTGAAGCCAAATCATCTGGATGGCCCCCTGGTGGCTGGCTGCAGTACAGCTCATTAACCCCTCCCCCTCCATGTTAGCAGATGGGACATGGGACAAACTAAAAACTTCACCAGTTTTGGACGAGACCCAGTCGGACCTTGTTGTTAGCCTACCGGAACCAATAATAACGCTTCTGTCTGACTTCTGATTGGCCAACATGGCTATACCGTTATGCTTTGGCATATTTTGCATTATTATGTGGACGGGATTTTTTTTTTTTAAACGAAGGCAGAAAAACTCTGTTTTCAAAAATACTTAATAAATGCTTTGAGTGACAGCTACCCGCTAGCCGTCTGCTAGCTTCACCTCAGCTAGTTCCAGTCACTGAACTTGACCTCTCGGCTTTGTTTGTGGTGTTGGTGCCTTCAGGAGAATTTCATGCAAATGTCTGACAAATAATCTGTCTCGCTGTGTGATTAATTGTACTAACAGACCTGAGCGGAGGGACAGATTAACAAGCGACCAGCAGACAGCTGCTGCGAGCTGGTGAGCTCTGGAGGACAGAGCCGTGGATTTCTGGAGGAATAAAAGCTCAGAGTCGAGGAGAGCACAGAGTTCAATTTCTAAACTTTGGGATTAAAAAGTGGATTTATGTTCACTCTCACTTCTCAGCCTCTGCAGCAGTGAGTGTGGAGCTGCTGAAATCCACTGTAATGTTCTGTAACTCTCTGATTTACTGCTGAATGGAGGGAAATGTTCTTTACTTCATGAACCTGCAGAGAAGAGAGAAAGAAAAGACTCTGGAGGAGAACAGAAAGAGTCTCTGCTGACTGCTGAGTTCAGTCAGAGGCTGAGCTGAACACAAACACCATGTCTGCTGCTGTTGCTAACTAGCTAACTGCTAATGTACAGTAATGCATTCTGTGTTTGGGGGCGAAGAGACCTGCGGTCAATCTTACACAAATAACACAAATAAACACAAATGACCCTTCGATCAAACTTGTGAATAACTCGAGAATCTGCTTTTTGTGTGAACCTATTTATCTGACACTCTATGGTGTGAACACAGCAATAGCTTAGCTTGTTAGCTTTGAACTATGTGGGTGAGTTTCAGTAATCGTCTCGCCTCGGTTCCACCCACGCACCACCTGTTTGCACATTTTTGGATTGGGCGGAATCAGGCAAATCCAAGATGGCGTCGGCTGCATGGAGCTTCACATACGGCTCCTCAGAAACCTCTGTGTGACGTCACGGTGGCTCCGTCCACTGTTTATCATGCAGCCTATGGTCTGGAACAAAGTGTGTGATCGACAGGCTGACCTCTTCATCTGTGAAGCTGCCAGGACTGTTAACACGTTGAATATTGGTTTTGGTTGTAGGCGATCTATCGGTCTCGTAGCTCTCGAGTCATTTGAGGTTTCAGATATGGCTGCTGTGTTTACCAGCGGGCTAAAGGTTAATATTTGAGAAGCCTTTTTTTGTCTGAGTTGCAGCACACTGAATACACAACACGGAATACACTGAACTACATGAACTGTGGGAACCTACCAACAATATACGTAATCATATACGCTCATATACACAATCTGTATCTATGGCATCTTCTCCCTCTCAGTGCACTTCTAAACACTCTTTATGATTCTATAAACTGCAAATTATTTTAGCAACATGTGGCAGAAAACTTCTCAGAAGTTGAAACGAAAGCTGAGGTCTGAACTCACCTGGCGTGAGTGCAACGTGGAGGCAGACGAAGAGGAAGATGAGTCCAAAGATGAGCAAAATACAAGTGCAGACAGATGTGATCAACCTTCTCTCGGCTGCTCAGCGTAGTGGCTGGACTCAACAACCGCTGCCCCCCTATTGGCTGGTTAATAATCAACCCTGGACGGATCAGGACTGTATCAGAGCTCACAACAGAATCTAGAATCTAGACTGTGTGAATCCATTCATTAGCATCCGAAAAGTCAGCTCTAGTGGGAGGTCAGCAAACCAGCCTTTACTCCAAAATACTGTTAAAGTAACACAACATCACTAATATCTCAAAAGTATGACAGTAACACTCTGTGTGTAAAATAATAAACTACAAAATTAGAATTAGCATTCACAACAGTAGTCATAATCTCAAAATGAATTCTATACCAGTAATGAGAGCGTGTGATGAAAGTAAACTAGCATTAGCATTGATAAAGTGAGTCTCAGTGTTTCTGCTTCATGGCGCTCTGAACATACATTCAGCAGAACATGTGGGCGTGTATTGATCTTGTTCTGACCGCCTTGTTCCAGCTAAACGCCCCCACAATGCCGCTCTGAAGCAAACAGGGTCCTTCGTTCACCCCCATCGTCGTGGTTCCAGCACTGTGAGTCAGTCATAGAGGTTTCTGTCAAAATATGTCCGACGATATGAGACAAATATCGGCCTGAACGTGGAGCGATGTCGTTGTTCAGATGAGCTCACATTCAGTCGTTTGGGAGATCTGATTTTGCTGCAAATTTCCAAATTTCCCTGCAAGAAAAAACCTGCTGTGTAAAATATAAATAAAACATCATGTTATAATCTGCTAATTCTTTTGGACATATTGAAACGGTTTCATACGTTTCGCATGAATATGTAATGTAATGTAGGAGCTGTCCTATTTCTGGATTTTATGAATTGTACATTTTAACAAGTAATCTCATTATTACTTGACGCTTTGGTGGTGTTGTCTTTGTTATATTGATGCCAGTAGAGTTGAAACAATGAGTGAGACCGAGACTTGGCAGAGATGGACAACAAGGAACAGAATAACTTCTAACAAAACAGGACAAACTGTTTATCAGCAGACACACCAAGACTTTAAATCTTTAAACCTAATCCAGGTCTACAACTAAACTCAGTAATGTCAACAAAGAGAACATAAAATCATTGATCTACACATGTGCACCGACCTGCACCGTCCCGCACCAAACCACCGCACCGAACTTTACTGCACCGTACCGCACCGAACCGTACTGCACCGTACCGCACCGCACCGCACCGTACTGCACCGTACCGCACCGAACTGCACCGTACTGCACCGTACCGCACCGAACTGCACCGTACCGAACCGTACTGCACCGTACCGCACCGTACCGCACCGTACCGCACCGAACCGCACCGTACTGCACCGTACTGCACCGTACCGCACCGCACCGCACCGCACCGTACTGCACCGTACCGCACCGAACCGCACCGTACCGCACCGAACCGTACTGCACCGTACTGCACCGTACCGCACCGAACTGCACCGTACCGCACCGAACCGTACTGCACCGTACTGCACCGTACCACACCGAACTGCACCGAACCGTACTGCACCGTACCACACCGAACTGCACCGTACCGCACCGAACCGTACTGCACCGTACCGCACCGAACTGCACCGCACTGCAGTGGTTGTGGTCCATCCTGTTGCTTTTGATTTGTGTGCAGTCGTGTGTCACGTCACGTCATCCTGTGTTTGTATTTCTGTCACTTCACTGGTTTTAAAACATCTCCCCAAAAGACTTGAGCAAACAATACACAAACTGTCCTTGGGAATGAAGAGAAATGAAGTGCACGGCCACGTGTGTCCACCGGGTGGCAGCAGAGGATAAAGGGAAGAAGCAGCAGGTCTGTCATAATTCAAACTCCAACACTAATGACTAAACCGTCAACTGAGACTCAGAGTCAGAGCGAAGGACAGCTCAAAGATAATAAACAGGATTTCTCTGTCGTGACCTCCAGACAAAATGAAATTATATTTGACACTGATTGTAGAAACGTTGTGTACTTCCTGTTTGTCTGCTCGCCCTTTTTGTTTCAGTGAAATGAAGCTTCATGTTGTCAGAACATGAGTCAATCATTTAATCATTTCCACAGTTTTTTACCTCTGTCTGTGCTGCTCGTCTGATCATTCCTTCATACAGCTTTAAAGCTTCAGTAAAATGGGAAATATTGTCACACAGATTCACCCTTATGTAGTTTTTTACAGCCCGTTCTCACTCACTCATTCACCAACGCTTCAGGTTGGACCTACGCCTCCCAGTTAACCCTCCAGCATAATTTCTGGAGGCGCCCCCCAGTGTCGGGGCATAAAGAGCGGGTTCAATCATGTGACGTTTGTTGTCTTCGTCACATGAACTATGGGGAGAGTTTGGTGAGGTTCAGGAACATCATGGTGGGGTTCGGTTGGGTTAGGGGTGAGAATAACTAAATGTCAAAGTTGACTTATTTTACATGTTTAGAAGTAGTCACTGTGTATATCAGACATCTTTGAGATGAATGAAGTTCTGTCTTATTTGATCCTGTTTGATTACTTGATTTGGAGTAAATGTTGTTGTTTGTTTGTTTGTTTTCTGCTGCAGCCTCGTTAAACTGTCCTGAAACAGATTGTTAGATCAGTCTGAATGAATTCAGCTGCCTGGGCTAAAGTCAGTTTTCTACACCTTGATATCACTAAAATCTCAAATCTGTAGCTTTTCTCCATGAAGACGATGAGTCATTGATGAAGCCTGAATACAGAACAGTTTGCTGATCATCATCATCATCATCATCATCATCATCATCATCATCATCATCATCATCATCATCATCATCATCACGTGAACTGAAATGTTGAATGAGAGCAGGAAGATAAAAGGTGAGTTCAGTCTGACGTCCACAGGAGATCTGATTTCCTCTTCTGTGTTTACTCTGCTGAGAGTTTAGATTGTGTGTGTGTGTGTGTGTGTGTGTGCGTGCGTGCGTGCGTGCGTGCGTGCGTGCGTGTGCGTGTGTGTGCGTGCGTGCGTGCGTGCGTGTGTGTGCGTGTGTGTGTGTGAAAGTTAATATTTATTTTGTGGACTGTGAAATGCATCACAAATGTGTTAGAGAGAGAGAAATAGGGCTGCAGCAGAGTGTGAGCAGTAAAGAGAGAAGAAGAGTCTCGTCGATACAGTTGTCCTTCGACGGTCTTCATCTTCATCGTCATCTTCATCCTCCATGTCGGTTCTTCCTCTGCGGGTGAAAATGTTGCGGAAGGTCTGGAGGTTGAAGGGCGTCATCGTCCTCGTCTGCAGCCCGATCATCCTGCTGCCGCTCGCCGTCAGCACCACGGTGAGTTCACTGACCAGTTCAACTTACCAGTTTACTGAGCACTAACCAAGTTATTGAACATTTCAATGTACACCAAGTTAACAATTACTGACCAGTTTAAATAACCAGTTTGTTAAACACTGACCAGTTCAATGTGCCCAGTTGAAGTTAACAGTTTACTTAAAACTCACCAGTTTAGCTATCCAGTTTACCAAATAATAACCAGTTAAGGTTACAAGTTTATAGAGCACTAAACAGTCTGACTAACCAACTGGTCTGCTGGTTTATTAAACTGGTCTGCTGGTTTATTAAACTGGTCTGCTGGTTTATCAAACTGGTCTGCTGG
>JBBPCS010000404.1:0-34191 GCA_037974645.1 Hollardia meadi | reverse complement strand
CCCCCCCCCCCCCCCCCCCCCCAATCTTCATAAACCTGCATGGTTCAGAGCCGGTGGGTTTCAATAGCTGTCACAGGTTGTCACTCATGTTTCAGCCGTTTTGACAGGTCGAACATTGTCCCTGAAGCCACAAAAATGTCGAGCGACACGCACGCCAGCGGCCACGTACAGCTGATGAGCTGTTACAGTGATTATGATTTCAGTTGCCTTATCTGTTGTGCCAAGGGAACAGGATTTCAATTTAACGGCAAATGTAACTTTACAACAGCTCCAAACCATAAAGTGTGTTTTTTTTTCACACTTCCTTTGTTAGATGGTGGCTATTATCAAGCAAAGCTCTTGAAATGAGTGCTTCTCTCTTGTTCTCTATAATCCTCTGATGTCGTGATATGTCTGGAAATAAGGCGTCTGTGTCCCTCCTCGCCCTCTTAGTGACGGTTTCGATTTCACATGTTGAATACGACATGTAAGAAGATGTGAAGGCCAATTGTTTAGAGATTTAATTATCTGATAACATTGTATGAAGTATGGCTTTTCCAATTATTGTACATTCTTGTGTGGCGCCCTGTCTTGTCAATCCTGACTCAGGTCACACTTTTCTCAGCCTTTTTCTAAGCATCTTTCAGATCATAAACTGATCAGTTTCTTTATCTCATCCTGTGTCTGTCATCTACATCCTTGTATTTATCCTCTTACTCACAAATCATACTGTCACTTTTTTATTGCTTCCATCTTTTGCTTTCACATTGTCTGCTCCCCTCAGGACATTCTTTGAAATAAGACAAAACCATGCATGTCTGATCCCAGAACAGTCTAAGGTTACTGTCATGTAATGTAGACGGAGACAAACTCTCTGACCTACCGTAAACAAATAAGGGTTCTGAAAGTTTTGTAGTTGCATCTCTTACAGGTTTTTTCAAAATGGTTTGTTAAAGGGACAGTTCACCCCAAAATAAAAATATATGTGGTTTCTGCCTTTCCAACATTTAAATGAAGTAGCCTCATATCATGCTGGATTAAACAAAGCAATGTGATGTTTGAGAAATACATTTCACAAAGCATATTTCTCATTTTGGAATCAAAGTCTCAGTAGAATATTTTTCCTTGTTGCACCACTGTCTAAAACTGTCTCTCCCTTCTCCACATCCCATAACAGCCTTTAATAAACCCATTACTGGTTCCTCTTGCAAATGCTTATTGGCATAGTGGAGGGATTTATGCAGGTTTTGGGCTTCACACTATTTCACACTGGATATGTTTGGTGACAGCGAGCTGTAATGGATTGAAAGGTGTGAATCCATATGGATTTACTATAGGGAAGTAATAAAACATGTTGGCTGGCTCCTTCAGGGGGAGTGGTTGACCCAGCTGCAGACCCCAGAAGATGAACAGCCTTTTGTGGCTCAGAAGGAATGTAGACGGGTTTCACATAATCACACGTGTGGTTTCAATCCCCACCTTCTATCAACTGCATTAAAAATAGGGTTGCAAAGGTCTCACGGTTCTAACTTTATCATTAATCAGAAACATTCTCTTGTCTTCCTTTTTTTGCTTTTATGAAGTCCGTGCAGGATTTCAAACTCAACGTTGAACTAATTTTAAGTGTTAATTTGTTCGTCTTTACTTCAATAAAGACAGTATAAAAAGTCCACTCGCCCCTCCTCTCTCATATATTGCTTTCCCAAATGCCTATCCATCTGTTTAATCTCTCTTTAATCCTTCATTTGTGCTTGATTGCTTATTCAACCTTTCTATATTTAGGATCCTTTTCTTGGCTCTTTCTTCTGTCTGCTGTCTGGTGTTCTTCAGAAGACCATGAAGGTTTCTGTCTCTCACCCACACAGTGTTCACTCTGCAATCTGTTGCTATCAGATGTATGCAAATAAAGAAAACATCTGAAGCTGTTAATTCCAATGAGCCTCCAAGCATATGACTAGATTATCGTCAAAAGACATGGAAGACAGAAGTCCAGACATTTAACAAGATTCACCTCAACAAGAATGTAAAGAAAAAAAGAAGTCGTGACCTGCAGTTCTTTGTTTAAGAGATATAAAATCAAAATGCTACAGTCCCTTAAGGTGATCATTATGTCCACCAACAACATCGTCTTTACTTCTCATTACACTTACATTTTTATATTTTTTGAAACCACACAGACATTTCAAACACTCTCAGACTGTGTGAACAAACAAACTCTTGCTTCTGTGACTCTGACAGACACACGAAACTCAAAGTCACGCAAGTTAACAAGTGGCATATTTCCACGTGCTAATATCCGACGCTCTGGGTAGTGGGCACGCACCAGTGACCTCTCTGTGAGTCGAAGTATGCCACTGGCATAATGTAAACATAGTCCAGGGTTAAATTACAATGCTGTAACTACATCCTCTACATTTTTATACAAATGATATACTGTCTACTTGATATTCCACTTGATATTTGTTTTTAATGAAGCATTCATTCAGTCTCAAAGGTCAGTGTGGGCAAGCCAAGCTATAATTGTGAAAGAAAGAGAGTTCATGCAGAAAGGTTCCTGTATCACAAGTGATAAAATCAGTTCTCTAATAACCAGAACTGACACTGATGAACAATTAAAATACATAGACAGACATAGAAGAAATCGCAAAGTGAAAAAACAAAAAATAGTATCATACAGTATGTTTTATTACATCTGCAAAGTAACCAGTACTATAAGCAGTCAGATAAATGTAGTGGGCTAAAAGGTATTCCACTCTGAGATGTAGTAAAGTAAAAAGATAAAGATAGGATAACATAAGAAAAAGTGCAAGTATTACAAATTATGAGCATAGAAAAAACTGCATCTGTGTTGCAATCTGAAAACATTACAATGAAGAATAAAAAATATACAGAGAGGTGCATGAGTGTGAAAAAAAAGCAGTTTTAGGGGATGCAGCACATCCCAAGCAGCATATGATTAAAGAAAAAAAGCAGAAAAAAGCTTTAACGGCAGTGGTGTGAGTTAACGTAGCATAAAAACAAAACAAAAAATAAACTGTACTCACATACAGTAGTCAAGTAAAGGTTCATAATTACTTTGTACTTAATTAACATCACTCCAACAGTTAGTATCTTCTTCTTTTAAATGTTTATTCAACACATCAGATAGATGTACATATGTTAAAGGAATAATAAGAAAGTCAAGGGGATGAGGTGGGTAACAAAAAAAATGAACCCAGGGGAAAATATAAGCACAAAACCAAGAATTTATTAACAAATTAAGTAAAGAGAAATGTACTTACAACAGAACCACAAACAGCAACAGAAACAAGCTTCAATAACTAAAAAGAAGCCAATCACTAAACAGCTAATAAGTAAAAACACAGCAGAGACACAGGAGAGAGAGCAGAACCCAAACACAACACACAGAACACTACGGCACGCAACATTTGGCATTTTGGGAAATAAACTTACTTGCTTTCTTTGTGACAGTGAGACGAGAAGATGCATATCAAAGTGTGTTAAGTACAGAGCTGGAGTCAAGACATGGTTAGCCTAGCTTTGTACAAAGAATGCTAGCCTGCAAAACAAACGCCTGCCAGCAGCTCTAACGCTTGACAACATATTGTATCAGTCCAGACACGCACTATAGTTCATTTTAGAGGGAGAATTATTTCTGAGCAAACAAAGGAGTCATGACAGTGTGTTTGTTGGGTTTGTTTCCATCCAGACCAAAATCAAAATGTGCACTCACAGACTATATGTGCAAACTCTCTCAAACTCTCATTAACTGCAGACGCTGCGGTTTGTTAGGCGGATGTATACACTGTAGAAAGTGACAGATGCTCTCCGTTTCCCGTTCAGGCAGAGCTAGGTATGAGTTCTGTCCATCCTGCTTCAAAGCCACGATCCACTCAGCATTCCTCCATGCTCCTTCCTCCGACCAATAATTATCCCAATCAGAAGATAAAAAGAAGCAGAGGGGCCGGGGCTAGATGTGAGCAGATCCCTATAAATCTTACATAGTCCCTTTTGTTTCCCTAAAGGGCAAAAAGAACTGAATCTGGAGTCAAAAGGGGTGCAGGCGGGGTGTTTTAATGACAGAGACGAGACGAAAAAGTTTGGAGCTAGCCAGTGGCGTCTCATTAATATATACACATAGGCTGGAGCCAGTGTTAAAGGATGACTACCTGCTCCCATATTCCACCTCAGTCAGAGCTGACGTGCTGCAGCTCAGACGAGCGGTGATGAGGAAGGAGTTTAAGAGAGGCGAGCAGCGATTGATGTTGTAATGATGGTGGGTTTCTCCCAAAGGCTGCTGCCTCACTGCTGGAAAGCTGTGGTTCTGACTGAAACCTGCTGAGGACTCTACGCGTCTTCCGTGACTCTTCAGAGGATGAAGACATTGTTAAGGGGCTAAATTCCCTACACAGCAGTCAAATGTATGAGGAAAGATGGCAGGTCTGCATTAGTCTGGTCTCTTTTTTTTCATTTATGACAGGTCTCCATCCTCAGCTAAGCATCCGCCACTTTACACAAAAGGGCTGGAGAAGAATACAAATTATTTTATCGTAACATTTGCAAAACTGCTATTTTTAGATTTGTTGCCTCTATGTGATTTTAAATTACAGGCGTGACAAAGTCATTGGCTTCATCCAAGAAGATTTTCATATTCTTATCCCGACTCTCTTCATTCATGTGGTGTCGGAATAAATTTTCATGAACACGGCCTCAAGTTGGAAAAAGAACTCAGAAACTCCTTGAACATTTTGGTAGATGATTTGCCCACTTTGACGTCTATATTCATCAACATAGTGGACGAGAGTAAATGTTTGGTTGATGATGAGACACATTTTATTAATTAATGTATTAAATCAAATTTTTCCCCACCTGTAATGTGTAATATGGTATTGTCCACATAGAGTGACCGAGATTAGTTAGAAAAATTATTTATTCGCAGGTGAAGCAATTTCTCAATAGTTTTAGTTAATGTACTGCAGCAACAAGTCTGGGACAAAATCACTTTGTAACATAAAACTTCAAACAGCATGTAGTTCAAACGCTCTGAGCAATAAAATACAACCCCTCCTCTATGTTACTGCTTAAAAGTTTGTGAACACACAAAAAGTCGGAAAAGAATGTTTTCCTAACTCAGGGAATGGGACCATCCGAGAAGCAGGTGAATGCTGGGTAAGTAACGTAACTCACGTAAGTTATGTAATAAGCTACAGTATGTTATGTCCTTATTTTAAACCAAATCATGATCTTTTCCTGTCCCTAACCAAGTTGTTAATTGTGCCTAAACCTAACCAACCTAACCCACCCACAACATTAATATCAGTGAAAAAACTCAAGTGAAGTTTTTGTCAGCAACCTTTATTTTGAAAGTCTAACTGTACGTTGTATATTTATTCATGCTAACTTGACGGCAGAGCACTGCAGGTGCAAAACTGATGCTGGAGGGGTAAGTAGGGCGTCATAGTTTGAAGCTTGGGGCCAGTGAGCTGCTGGATTTGATGAGATGGGAGTGAGAACATGTTGTTATATCTGGACTGGAAGAAGACAATGAGAATTTGCTACAGCTACATTATGTAGCCACATTTCAGCTCACTTTTCTCCCCCAGATTGAACTACAACACTGTTGATTTGCTGAGTCTTTCACGTGTTTAAAGGGATTGTCCTGTGTGAACCAGCAGAAGATAATAAACAGAATTGACTTTTATAAAGCATTGTTTGTAGGACTCAGATTTACAGTATACGTATTTACTGAACTTAATGTTCGACTTAAGTTCATTTAGAATCCTCGCCACAGTCCAAGATGTTGTTTAGTGAGCCGTTTACAAATACATTTCCAATGGCAATCAATTACATCCCCGACTAGTTCTAAACATATGTATTAAAGTAAACCTTCAAGCAACTACTCAGAAGGAAAGAAAGAAAAGATTATTACAGCATTCTTGGTTTTGAAACTTGCATGCGCAACGCTCAGCAGAATGTTCAGGTGATGTGAATTCACGGTCATATTCTGACTTTTGTGTGCCTCTCAGCAATATTTGTGAGTGTGTACATGACTTCACCGCATGTTTTGGTATTTCCAGGGACATTCATGTATTTGCATACCATTTGGTATGCTAATTTTGCGTGCTTCATTACAATGGAGTCATTTCAAAATGGCCTTTGCCTGTTGGATATTGTAAAAAAAACAAACAAACAGATAAAAGCACCAAATTTAATTTGTTCTCCAATGGCAACATGCAGCAAAAATCAGAATAAAATTTCCCCATACCTACAACAGCTCCAGCTGCATGTTAAAACCATCCGCCCATTGTGCGGGCAACTGATTAAAGAGCAATTGCAACAAAAGAAAGAGGACATCTATTTCTCCAGGGTCCCATGTGCCAGACTGTTGGACGGACTTGCCCGGGGGAGACGCAGGCCAAACATCACCTAAACTGGATGCTGTCAGCATTGCAGCACAGGCAGCTGGAGAAACACTAAAATAAAACACCTTTCTGCTGAGCATCCTCCAGATTCAAGGGGGCCACCTTCTTCGCTTTCAAGCTGTGGAAACCCAACCTGACTGCTTCGCCGTGTACCTTGAATGCTGAGCCCTCACTAAGCAGGTTCATTTATAGGAGACAGTTAAGTAACTTGACCCCGTTGCTACATTTGGATCTGGGCGATCTACAGTAATACCTAACAGTCCGATGTGTTCCGCACCTGAGAAGGGAGCCCCATGGAGCCCTGTTAATCCTATTTCACTTCATAAAAAGAGATTTATAGCTGAATGAGCAGCTGTACAAACCTATCACTGAACTGTGTTTCCAGTTGTGCTTTGACATCTCCAGTGTTATGGTACTCCAAACTGGCCGATACTGAATAGACATTATGAGTAATGATAGGAATAAATAGTGAAAAATAAATAAAATTAGGCAATCGTTTGTGTTTGAATAAGGCTAATTTGAATCCATTTTTTAAAACTTTTTTTGAAATGTCCCAGTATGGCATTTTTCCAGCTAAATTCAAAATGAATTTTAGATGTGGTGCCACAATTGTGTAAACATGAGTTGAAAATGTTCAGTTTTAGTTCATCCCCAGGCTTTCAAAGACTCACTTCCTGTATAAAGAGACAAGCAAAACAGGAGAACTGATTTTATTCACAGTGACAGCAAATTTGTTGATTCAGGATTACTTTTGCTTTACTTTGTTTTGTTCGTCTGGCTAACAAGAGCTAACTGGCTAAATGTGCTATCATTTATCAAGCTTGCTAAGATGGTGGCATGTACAGGAAGTGAAAGATGAGGTGACAGCACAAACGTGAAATACTACTACTACTACACACACACACACACACACACTTATGAACAACTGAACATTCTAATATTATAATACTTTTTTGTTATGAGTATGGTGTTTTTTTCTTTGTTTTTCTGGTACTATTTGTATTATTACATTTTTTTATTATTTTGTTCTGTTAGCTTGTTTTTATCTAATGGTTTTGTTGGGTAAAAATAATATTTAATGTAATGATAATATATTATTAATAATATTAAATATTTAAAAAATAATAATTCTTATTTTTTGTTTTGTTATATCTTGTTTTGTCTGCCAACAATTACTCTTTTCAGTAATATGATTATTTTATAATACATATATATATTTTTTTAGTATTGGCACTTTTTGAGTTTCATACAGACATCAGAAAACTATCCGTGCAATGCTCCAAGCTATAACGCCACGCCACAAACTATTAATAACAAGAACCCTATATGATGGCATGCATGCACTGTCTGTTGATATGAATAAATAAATAGGAACCTTTCTTCCTTCATGCACTATCGCCGACACGTTTGTATTCAAACTTAAATGCCGGCTTCCTCTGCTCCTCACGTTTCACTACGAGTGGGTTTTAATCACTCCCAAATAAACAACACGGCGATGGTGGAGGAGCCAGTAGCGTCCCCACACATAGGTGACGCTGAGTGAAACAGACCACATGTTTCCCCAAAGTATAGACGTCTGGCTATCTTCATTTGTCAGCAATCGTTGCAACCATCCCAGAGCAGTGACACAGGAAATGACGTGGCGGTCGGACCACCACACTGCAGCACTGCGACATTTCACTAGCTGAAAGTGATTTTTGTGTAAAGCCATTGTATTAGTTTAAAGCAAACGAGGAGCCGTGATCCTGGAATAATTTGAAATTGAACCATAAAAGCAGTGCCTTATGTGAGCAAGGCCAATTAATTAGCGCTTTAATTAATTTTCATTTGCATGGAAATATCAAACTGGAATTAAAAGGATTGTCTTTACATATGGTTGTCTTTAAAGTGGATACATCAATTACTTCTGTGCTTCATGAATAGGGAGAATGTCGAGTCATTTGAGGGTTCCATTCATCCTGTTTGTCTCTGATTTTACATTCTGCCTGCTGTTCTTCTTGTAATTACAGCAACTTTGGGGGGGTTTTCTGTGCCGCGGGTAAAAAAAAATTAGTTCGTTACAATCTCTTGTTCGCTCTGAAGTTGCAATATCACACATCCTGTGACCCATTAACTGAGGCGCAACACACCAATCTTCTGCTGTACCTACGTAACCAAAAACTAGAGCAACAGCCCAGACAGAAATGTGCTTAATAAATACAATGGCGTACTTCTCTCTTTGAATCTCTTAATTGGATCACAAAGAAATGTGGATTTCTGGTGTACTTCCTCGTCTCCTGATGAACCAATTTTCATAATTGCGACCCAAAGGTGCATGTGAGTTTAAACACTGGGGAAATTTGGTGCGGATGATGACTCTTTCTCCCGGTGCTTTGCATTTTAAAACTTTGCTGCGGTCGCAGACAGACTCCAGCAGGAATGTGATTATATCAACAAAACGGTGTCAGGTGCAAATGGCTTTGAGCTGCCCCACAACAATACCAGTTGAGTTTTCAACACTTGAGATTTCCTCTGGGACGGCCATTCCATATTACCAATCTATAAAAAGAAGCAAATTGCCTGCTCGCACAACCAAACCGCCATTTGACAGGGCCTCTGGGCTGCGTCTCGTGGTCGCTATTAAAGCTCTGGGTGGTGTTTTCCTTCAGGGCCTGACAGGCAGACTCCGGGCTGCCCCCACCCTGCCTTGCTGGATGCCAGGATCAGCTTGCACACGGCCCCAACTTGCTGCTTGTTCGATGCTTACTAACGCAGCCCGAGTGGTGCATGGGACAACTGTGTACATAAGTATTTCCAACTTCTTTGCACATCTCAGCAGTCTGTGGGACTGTCGAAGAAATGTAACCCGAGCCTGCAGGGAGGAAACACCGGGAGAGTTAAGTGCTGCCTGCTGATGAGGACACTGGATGACTGTTCAACAGGTTTCTCTGGAAAGGAATACAAATTATCTGTCTATGTGTACTTTTACTTCATATACAGCATATACTTTTTCTCCACTTACAGTGTTGCAATTCTTTTCAGAATTGAGAGCATCAGAGACACTGGCAAATGTTTTGTGACATCCTTAAGACTGGTGACTCACAGCAACTGAGAGGGCTAACATATTCATCTGACTGTTTGAGCAAAAGGTTGTAAATTGACCTTCACAAAAATTAAATTTTTTATTTTTTTTTTTGGTCTAACTACTTTAAAATAAGAAATAATAAAAATAAAATCCAGGAAGAGTCAGATGTAAACTCCTCCTCAGGTCATTGACTCTACCAGATTTTCAGACCTCACAGCTACAGTGCTGTTTCAGGATGTTACTAAATATGATGTGTGGTGAATCATGTAACGCCTCTGACACCTTTTATTCTGTATAACTTGTTTTTGGAAGCAGGGATAACATAGCTATAGTCTCGGTCATGTCATGTTTATTTCCTTTAGCAACCTGAGGGTCAATATATTTAATTTTGATTCCTTTTAGGCAAAAAAACTCCCATAAATATAAAAAATATAAATAAACAATTCAGTATTTATCTCTAAGAATTATATCCCTATTACTAAGACGGTTTTCAAAGCATTTAGACCTTCATGTTGGGAAATAAGGAAGAATATAATTGATATTAAAAATAATTGAACAGAAGCCGAATAAATAAAATATTGGAAATTGAAATCATGAAGAAAAAATGTAGGGACTTTAATTTTGAGGGATGTATTTGGGGAATTTGGCCTCATGACCTCAGTATTTCTAAAGTCCAGTTGCCTTCATTGTGTTGCAAACTATGTGTGACTGAGTTTGCAAAGTCTGGTTTCTGTTAATTTGACGTAAAAACTAATCTCAACTGCAATCTGAAATACAGTAAAAAAAAAAAAAAATCCCACCTTTCACATTATAATTTTGTCTCGCATGCTTTCTTTTAAAATTGCGACTGCATTTTATGTCTACTTTCCAGTTTTTCTCTTTTTTGAGCAACTTGCACCATCTGAGAATGATAGGACTATATTCTGTTTTTTCTTGCAGTCAAATATAATAAAGTTGCAATAACTTGAAAGAATATTTGTACCCAGGACTCCTTGGAAAACAGTATTGATACTGAGTTGTCTCGCTGGAATAAAGTTAACTGCTTAAGACAATCCATTTCAGTGAATAGGTTTTATTTCATTTATGTCTCACGGCTGCTGGTGAGAAGCTCTGAAAACACTGAGATAAAAAAGCTCCATTTTCTCCCCCTAAAAACACACTGGAGGCCCAGTGAACTCCTCCTGCTGTATGGAGGCTGGACCCGAGTCAAAGAAGCCGGTTAAACAGTCCACTGTATGTACTGTAATAGTGTTTTACAGTGGTGGAAGAAGTATTCAGATCCTTTACTTAAGTAAAAGTACCAATACAGCAATGTAAAACTACTCCATCACAAGTAAAGTCCTGCATGAAAGTAAAAGCACTTAAGAATTAGCAGCAAAAATGTAGTTAAAGGTCATTTTAAAATGTGTTGAAATGAAACCATGTGAGAAGTTTAGAGGGAAAAATCACTGTTTGGTGGAGCAGTTAAAAACTCATAGACATGTGACCCCGGTCACACGGTGCTCTTTGTAAGGTGTCAGAAGTTGAATCTTGAACAATGTGCTGTATTTTAATTGCTTGTTATATTATCTATTGTGTGTAATCTTCATCTTAAAAGTATAGTACATAACTAAAACTGTCTAATAAATGTAGTGGAGTGGAAAATACAATGTTTCCCTCTGAAATGAAGTGGAAGTATCGAGTATAGTACTGTATGTCAATTGAATTTAAAAACATTTTTTTTTTAGGATTCTTGGTTGGTCTGAATGCTGCGCTGCTGGATGGAGTTTTTTTGACAGCCTGGTCGCACCAAATGCCGTCTGAATAACACACAAGTGTCATTTCGCATGTTATCAAAAAGCATTTTTTGCTTTTCGTGTGTCATCAATGGCGTCCACATTAGGCTTTTCTCATGAATTTTTAGCCGCGAATGGGAGAATAGAAACAATGTAAGATGACGTAGTATAAAGAGCCAGGAAGTCTGCACTTTGAGGAGGTCGGGGTGGTGTTTGTGCCAAAGAAGCAGAGGACCTTCACCCAGGGGCTCGTGTCCTGTGTGAAACCAAAACTTTATATTGACAGTTGTTAATTCATGTCCGTAAGTTAAGTTACGTAATGTTTTGAATTATTTTAACTATATATGATTTTAACCCAAACCATGATCGCAGGTCATGTGACTAAGACAACAAATGTCACATGACGAAAGTCACCTCTAAAATTCATAAAATGTGGATGGCGTTAAATGACCCGCAGTCAAAAACATGATTTCAAAAACATGGTAGTGTTGAAAAGTAAAATGTGAATTTGACTGCAGCTTGCATTAGAAAAGTTAAACTATCGTAACACTATTGTCATACTTCATTATCAAACATTGACTGTGAAACAGCCACAATGGATTGATATCTCTTTACTGGGCGTGTCAGATCCCAAACTGAGTGGAGCCGTGTCCATTGTCAATGCCATCCAAACAGCTGGGTTCATTAGGTGTGTGTCAGTAACACTTCACCCCTTGTGGCGACAGCTGCATCTCCTTACAGCCACTTCCTCCTAATTGTTGCTCCCACTGAACCTAAATTAGCTGCAATGGGCTCCGCCGGCCGAGAGCTGGTGCACGCTGACACGCAAAGTTTCATGGTTCTCGCGAGTGACCTTTTGACACGCCGCACACTTACACTTTTCTCCGTCAGCCAATCAATTTGGCAACAACGAAGCAAGACGATAGCAGCTTCATTACTGTCAGCGCTGAACACAATACCTCTAATGCTTAGTGTCATTTCCATATGAGGATAACAGGAAAGCTTTAATTAGAGGGCGCCATGGCAACAGCGAGCATGTTTAGGTTAGGCACAATGAGGTGAAGCAGACAGCTTCCAATTTAGTAACTTATCTCACATTAGTCAAGCAGTTAGAGCTACTGTTCAGATAGTCAGGAGATGTTAGGGGAGTCTGCTGGGCTTCAAGCACACTGTATGTCATTATTGCTCCTATGGGGTCTCTCAATTAAAACAATGCAAAAGATGTAGTTTGATGATGTAGTCAAGTAGCATGGGATCATGGGAGTTGTTGTCTTCATAGTTAAACAACCACCATTGCAGATTAAAATCTCTCTGATGTGACTCAGGCTGAAATGTTCACAGACGAGGTAACGTTTGAAAGTTTTATCCACGTTACGTTTAGTCATGTTGGCCGACTTCCTTCCTCACTCTCTGACTCTCTCCTGGAATTTAAAGCGACAGGTGACCAAATGAAACGCACCGTTACCTTGAATAAAATGACAGATTTCTCTGGGTTTGAACATTGTTGGAAACATTTGGGATAATGTAAGTGAACAACAAAATATATAACAAAGGTCTAGTTGTTTCTAGACATTTTGATGTGGAAATGTTACACATTATATATTTAACCATATTCCAAAGAGGAAGAGTCACTTGTCACAGCGGAAACAGGGAAGAGGGAAGAAGAAATACAAGTCAAAGTCAAACAAGCCTGGTTTCACCAAATGAGATATGGATAACACGGCAATATCTTAAGTCATTTTGCGCATTACCACAACGCATTTTTTTTGCTTTTTGCATTCCATTTAATGGTGTACACAAATGAATTTTTTCCATGTCATTTTAGGTGCAAACATCATCCAGAAAAAAATGTCAGGTGACCACACATGGAGGAGGCTGTTGTGGTGAATGGGTCAAACCAATGCAGGACTTTTACCCAGGAGACCAGTGTTCATGTTCCGTGTGAAACTGAAAGTAAACGTTGACCAATCTTAATTCTGTAAGTGAACTTTACATAACTTTTTTTTTTTACTGTAAGTTACGTCACATATGTACAGAAATGTAACTAAGCTTGTTTTAACCCAAACATGATATTTTTTCCTAAACCTAACCAAGTCGTATTTATGCCAAAACCAAACTGTGACAGTAGGTCACATGACGAAGGCCACATGACTTCATTCTTTCCTGCACATCTAAAGCTTGCACACAAAAAATGCAGACATTGTAAAATGACATGCGAAAAGCTTAAAATGTGTGAAACGACATGCAAAATATCCTTAAAAGTGTACTTGCTGTTTTGATGCTTAAGTACTTTTATCGCTGGAACATGACTTTTGATACTTGAATACATTTAATATCAAATACTTTAAGTCTTTTACTCAAGTACTATTCATTTGGGTGACTTTCAGTTTTACCGAATTAATATTTTAACACGATATCTTTACTTTTACTCAAGGATGACTTCACAATATTTTTATAGAAAAGAAAATATGACCAAAGTTTTCATAAACTGGAATGCTCCTTTCAGTGCATACAGCCACTAAGATGTTTGGGCTTAATCTTGTCCTTAACTTTAAAGAAACACGTTCCAAAGAGGAGGAAATGTTGCTGTCACAGAGGAGGTGAAACCACACACACACACACACACACACACACACACACACATACACACACACTAATGAATATTCCAATGCTGTTGGCTGAACACCTAAAATCAGTGGAGAATAACCAAACCCTGCCAACTCCTGTCTGTGACAGAGGCTGCTGCAGTGATGGTGTCACACAAACACTTTTATGATAAAGGTAACATTAATCCAGATTAATTCAACAATCATCAGTTATACATGTCCATGTAGGACTCCAATGTGTATCAAGGGCAAAAAGGATTAGCTGCAATTTGCATAATAAACAGGCCAAACAAACAAACAAACAAACAAACAAAAACAGAAAAAAGCAGAGGTAAATACACCTTGAAGTGAGTCTGCCTCTGTCCACTTTTATGTAGACAGTTTATTAATCAATATTTGTTGGCCATAATTACATCTGTTTGGCTTGTTGGGAGGTAATGGAGATTAATTAGTGACCTGCAACAAATGCTGTATGTATAAAGGGATAATGAGCTTCGCTCTATGCTTTCATTTTTAAGTGATATGCCAAGTCATCCAAGAAAGTGGGGAATTAACTGTAGACTTTTTAATTGTTTTTTTCTGTTTATCTTTGTTATTGAAGACCCCCGACGGTTCCATCTGGACGGTGAAAGCCTCTCAAGCAGCAGAGCCATAATGACACAGGTCCTGTCACTGTCTGTGGCCTTCTGCATGTTAAAAGCACCATTTAACTATATTTGGCACAAACATTAAAGACACTCTTTACCTGGCTATTTAGAATTTTATCTTTGTGATTTATTGTCTTATTATTGCCATTCTCTTTTTACATATTTTATTTCAACCTCCTCCACTCATGGCACTTTCTTCAGTCCTGAAAGCGGAACCCTCCTCTGCCACTCCTCCCGAGTCTTCTTCTCTTTTCCACATTTAATGTTGTTTTATGTGGAGTTTTACCTCATCGGAATCGAGGGTCTAAGGATCAAAAGTGCTGTATGTTGTACAAACTGTAAAGTCCTCCGAGACTAATTTTGTGATTGTGACGTGTGTAAATAAAATGTGCCTGATTTTACTTTTTTTCTTCACCTCTTTTGTGCTGCTGGTGAAGAACCTCCACCTTTCCAGTGGCTGATTACTGTGGGATAACCTGCAAGCTGTCTCCTCACACACACACACATCCTGTGTTGGAGATGACTTCAGTGCCAAGACTCACTGGTGGAAAGTAACTTAGTACATTTACTCATATATTGTAATTATGTTTGATGTACTTGTTACTTTATACTTGTAGTGCACTACAATTCAATTACAATTCATTACTTTTTACTTTATTAATTTTATTTGACAGTGGTAGTTGCTTTTCAGACTTAACTTTCACATAAAAATGTGTATAATCTCATAAAAAAGGCTTAAAGATTCTTTTGGTTACCAACATTTTTGGCTTGTGGTTCCCTTACAAGCTCCATGTTGTGTTCCAGTTCCACCAATTACTGGTTAAGTATCACTACAATATTTCATATTGTAGTGTAATATTGATGTAATATTTTGTAGCAGAGCAGTATTTTTCTTCTTTCCTCTCCCATCAGTTATCTCTCGGCCACTCAGATGTATCTGGTGACCCTTTGGAGGCCCCTGAACCCTCAGTTGGAAAATCACTGGATTAAACTATAGCTAACTGTACATGAAGTAGTTCAAACTATTTTGTTTTTTTGACAGGTTGGCCCCTGTCACAGAGGCAAGTAGATTAAAAACTATTAAAAAAAAGAGAGAAATGGAAAATGCCACCATGTGCTAGAGACAGGTGGAAAGCGTGTGTGTGTGTGTGTGTGTGTGTGTGTCTTTTTATCATAAAAGTTTGTGAATGACAGTGGATCCTGTGTTAAAACAAACTAATATAAATGTGGGATCAAAACTCACAAAGAAAAGATAACGTTTCAAAGGTGACATGAGAGTAAAATGAAACAAACTTTAAAGCTCACTGTTTTTAGAGGGTGTGTGTGTGTGTGTGTGTGTGTGTGTGTGTGTGTGTCTGTGTCTGTGTCTGTGTGTGTACTAGAGCTTTAGAGCATCCCTTGCCCTTCTCCTGAATAAAACCAAAACGATCTGAACCGAGTTGTGACAACACTTCCTCTCTCGTGCAACCCCCCCCCCCCCCCATCCACCCTCCAAGGCCCATCCAACTCCTATTGGCCCTCGGCTTTCGTGACGCTCCCCTCCGCGCGTCACGATTGGACAGCGCCTCCGCCTGTCTCTTTGACCGGCACCAGCGGAGCCGCGGTCTCCTCCCAGCGGCAGCAGACGCTATTTGAGTGGGGACCTGCGGATTGTTGTACATAAAGCCGGTTTAGTGTCGTCAATGGGAAGCACGCGAGACAGTGGCAAAGCGAGTTACGGTCTAGATTGAAATCAGCGGCTGCACCATGCTCTCCAGGTCCATTCCGTGTCTGTGGATTACATTTTGCCTTCATTTATGCTGCTTTGTGGACAGCGGGGAAGCACAGAATGCGAAGGAAGGTAAGTTCTTAAAGTTTGCGACACTTCCATCCCGTCGCATTTAGAAGACATCCTCCAGAATTAGTGGAGATGTGTCCAAATCCAGCAGACAGCTACATTGCTTTTTCCCCCTTCTATTTTCTCTTTAAATTCCACGTGATATTTTTTACCAACTCAAAAGGTGGATGTTTTGTGTTCCAAGCGCGGCCAGATGAGGCCGGTGTGCGGGGATGACAGCGCTGCTCCCGGGCTGTTTGCGAGCGAACTCTCGTTGTTTTTACGCACGGCAATTAAACGCCGTAGAACACGGATTACGCAGGAGCCCTTGTACACTATCGACATAACCAGCCTGCTCGTTTAAAGATTATCTGTCTGTCACGACAAACTATGAGCGGATCGATCGTCCGAGCGGGCTCGCCTCTGGAGAGTGTGTGAGCCGTCTATGTGGACGCAGTGTGGGAAGGTTATTTCCTCCAAAGTGGCCTCGGCTCTGACAGTCCCGTCTCGTCGTGTCTCTTGGAAGGAAAATACAGCAGATTGATGCGGAGCCGTAATGTGCCTCAGAAGCTCAAGTTGTCCAGAATCATGGCTGTAAAACACCAAAATAAATAAATAAATAAAATAAAAGGGCATTTAAAGAACTTCAAATGGCTTAAAAAATTGGCACTTTTAATTGATCGGAATCAATTTTAATTAATCATATTATGTTATGCGTAAAAACAAAAATCACAGGGCATGTATTGATTTTCACACCACCGAAACTACAGTTTAATAACCGAGCGCGGTCTGGCTGTAATCGCTGATATGAATTGCAAATCCTCGGTGTTTATATGCGGGATTTTGCAGACCTCCATATCAGACTGTCTCCTGTATAATATGACCAGCGCATATATCTTCTTTTTTTTTTTTTTACGGCGGTGCGTCCTCGCTGCTGCCCCCTTTTAATGGTGGAGCTGTCTGCTGATATTACAGATAATTAAAACAACTTCATTTTTCTGTCAGAACGCCGCCGTGGTGCCGCTTTGCGCTCTCGCACGCTTCCAGAACGTAAACCTGGTTTGACAAATCTCCCTCTCACATTAAAACTGTTGGAGGGGTTCACTGTAGTTTTTTGGGGGCCGCTTTGAGCAGAAAATATTCCTGAATTTAAGCGCAAGGACTATACGTGCGTCGGACAATGAACCTTAATGCAACAACGTCCAAAATGATGTTTTAATAACCTGATGCGTAAAATAAAGCACGCATTTAATAGAATAAATGTTCTTAAATCTGATGATTTAAGAGACATTCTAATATGTGCCTCTTTATTTCTTCATGTACACTGTTAATGTCTTCATTTGTCTCCCACAAAGTTCCCCCGCAGTAGCGAGGACCTGTCTGCTGCAGTGTATATATTCTTATTGAATGTTTTTGCTTTCTAGCCGCTGCTGCTAGAAATTAGGTCAGGGTTCTATGCGCTATATGTATGGATATGTATTGCCTATCAGTAATACCCAGCCCTGCTGAGATTTAACCACCTGCTTCTCGGTTTCCTGTCACTAGTGATTCTGCTGGACTCCAAGGCACAGCAGACAGAACTGGAGTGGATCTCCTATCCTCCCAATGGGGTAAGTGTGCAGTATCTCTGCATCGCTGGCACATGGATCATATCTATACCCCCCCTCCCCCAGCTTTCTCTGATGCCCCACATCATTGATAGGAGGCATGAAACATACAGCAGGATCAGTAGCCTAAAACTCCCTGCTCACAAAAGAGTACAAGATAAAGAATGCAAGAGGATGTTTCTGCTCTCCCGGCTTTTGACATTCAGAGCACAAAGGCCCTAAGCAAACCACTTCCAACCTGCTCGTCTGAGTGAAAGCAGGCGGTGAGAAACTTTTTAAATAAATAATGTGAGCAGGAGCAGATAAACTGTGTCTGTAAAGATGTGTCTGTGAGATAAAAATGCAACCGCTAATCTCCTTTCATTTGCTGCAGTTTACTGTAATGTGTGCTGTCTGAAATGACTATATTTCATATGCCTTTGTCAGAACTCACCTCCAGCTTGATTGTCAGTCACTAGATGTCACATTACACGTTCTCTAATGGATGTACTCCTTCTCAAATGTGTGTCCTCTTCTTTCAGTGGGAAGAGATCAGCGGCTTGGACGAGAACTACACACCCATTCGCACATACCAGGTTTGCCAAGTCATGGAGCCCAATCAGAATAACTGGCTTCGGACTAACTGGATAGAGAAGGGCAATGCCCAGAGGATTTTTGTGGAACTGAAGTTCACCTTGAGGGATTGTAACAGCCTACCCGGCGTGGTGGGCACTTGCAAGGAGACGTTCAACTTGTATTACCAGGAAACAGATTCCGAGGTGGGCAGGAGCTTACGGGAGAACCAGTATGTGAAAATTGACACGATCGCCGCCGATGAAAGCTTCACCCAGGGCGACCTGGGCGAGAGGAAGATGAAGCTGAACACAGAAGTGCGCATAATTGGCCCCCTGTCCAGGCGTGGCTTCTACCTGGCCTTCCAGGATGTAGGGGCCTGCATTGCCCTGGTGTCAGTCAAAGTTTATTACAAGAAGTGCTGGTCTATCATCGAGAACCTGGCCACATTCCCGGACACCGTGACGGGATCAGAGTTTTCCTCGCTGGTGGAGGTTGAGGGCATGTGTGTGAGCGATGCCGAGGAGGAGGCCGACAACTCTCCCAAGATGCACTGCAGCGCTGAAGGGGAATGGCTGGTGCCCATTGGGAAATGTATATGCAAAGCTGGATTTCATCAGAAAGGAGACGCTTGTGAACGTGAGTGCCTGTTCCTTTTCCTGACATGATCAGAGTGAAATATATTTTTAGTAGTCATTTAATTGACTCATTAGCATTACCAGAGTTTAATTTTTTTTTTTTTATCCTTGTTGAATTAAATTAGAAATTAATCAGTAGCATCATGGATTTCGAAAACAAAAGGGATGCCAAGAAAAAAAAATGCAATAACTAGGGGAGTATTTGTGATTTGATTATGCAGAGCAGGGGAAATGACAGTTTAGGAATGAATAGTTGTGTTGGCAAATGGGATTAAAGCGGCTGATTTGATAGCAGTAAAGATGGATAAAGTACTGAGGCCAAACATCCCCAGTGTAATAATTGGAGTCCTTGTTAATTGATTACGAGGCTCTTAATTTATAACCATGATCCTGTTGACACTGGGATTAAGTAATAACTGAGTTCAGCTCCACAGCTCCAATACTCCTCTCTTTGTCTGGCAACGAGTCAAGACAATCACTAGCAGAATGCGCAGGTCTAGAGGAAGTCCAGCCAGTCCTTCAGTATCTCTCTACCCCGGCCGAATGACCTCAACAGAGAGGGGAAACAAATAGCCGTTGCACTGTGGCATTTAGGCCTCAGGATATTTATGAAGGAGCCTAACAGGAAGAGCAAAGCAGCCTCACCGTGGCTCAGTTTTGCATTGTTGTGGTGCCGGATTGTGCTGCTACAGTTAACAATAAACTGCTTTCTGTTGCTCTAAATGCTCAGAGGATTATTTTCAGGGGCCACCTGACTTGAAAGATAAAAATCACTGTGGATTAAAAGGGGGTGACTTAGGTCACAGAACTTAAGTGGCCTGCCTTGTTAGCCAAGCCTTTTTTTTTTTGGTGAAGTGGGCAACTTCAATCTAAGCAGCTTATGAGGAGCAGCAGCCAGTAATAATTGAATGGAATGCATCTAAGAACAAATGAGTGTCCCTGGCAGACAAGCCTGTATGCCACACTGTCATCCATTAGGGACCCCACTGAGGGAGGTGTGTTAATGAAATATGTTAGGCTGTGTAATTCAGAGCAACACAGCCCGCCTCGAGTTGTGCTATGTCTCTAATGTTAGCGGGCTACCTCTGATTCAGCCTTATTTTTATTGTTCTTGGTGTTAATATGCATAGACGTAAGATCCAGCTGTGCCCCTTGGTGAAAAGAAAGCGCACAATTTATTTCCACAGGGAGAGCGATGCAGCATAACAAGCAACAGCTCTGTCTTATCAAAGTAATTTGAGCTACCTTTTCTTATTATGTTTTGGTGCAAAGCTCTGAGAAGACAAGAATGTTGCACCTCGCTATTAATTAATCTGTTCATGTGTCAACTAAAACCTCGGTATAGACAGCCGTGAAGTGAACCTGCCCTCAGGTTTTTTAAAGCCTGAGGTTCCTTAATGTGTATGTGGATCAAATTCCAGTCTTGACACTGCACCTTTATGAGCTTTATCTCCACTGAGGCTTGAGAAGCCTTTGTATTAAGGGGTAGTTAATCTAAATGAAATGAGAATCACGGTGCACCATCAGCACTTCTCCCAGCAGCTCCGCTGACATTAAATTGTCCATTCAGTGGTTCCCCGCCAGCACAATCTAAAAGCTTTTGAAAGTATTTCTATCAGCTGAACAGCAGAGCAATAAGTCCAAGTGGCTGTGACCGTTCAAAATGTGAAATGGTGGCATTTGGACCTTGGACTAGCTTGTGTTAGTGGTGTAAAAGTACATCTGCCTCGTGGCAGTGCTGCAGCTTTAGTACAAAGGGTTCAGTCTGCTCCAAAACCAGTTTTCCAAACATGTCTAAAGTGTTTTTAATGTCCAACCTGGAAGATGGGGGGAAAAGTCTTCCTTCCTAGAGGGAGAGAGGGGTTGCAAGGAATTGTACAAATGGGGCTAATAGTGCACAATGTCCCCAAAAGCATTGTGTTGCACTCATTTGTATGAAAAATTATGCAATAAGTTGTATGAGCCATGCACCTGGCCAGTCACTGCTTAAGATGGGTATAATGTTCGAACCCCCTGCTTCCATGATTGTAAAGGGGGTTTTAGATGCTGGTAGATGATCCTGCAGGTGCTTCATTAGAGCCCTCTGAGGCCTGGATTGTGACTTTTTTTGAGTAGCCACCAAAAAAAGCGCATTTTCACATAACGGTTCAAACATAACGGTTGTAGATTTGATCTCCTTACAGGCTCAGATGAAAAAGCACTTCAATTGTTAGGACTCCCAAATTCTGACGTGGAGGGTTTTCAGACGCCACTGAATGATCCGACAGGCACTTCTTTTGAAGCATGCTGATGCCTTGCGACAGCGCTTATGGCCTATTTTTGTGTCATGCAGTGTGCTATGATTCCAACATGGCCGGCGAGTGAAAAATCTTCAGCCGGAGGGTGGGTGCAGGTGGAGGGAGCGAGTTGAGCTGTCAGTCATGTCATTTGAGGAGCCCCCTCTGTGGATGCAAAGGCCTCCGCCGCAACGTGTTGTGATCCACTCATTCATCACCGTCAGCAAAGAGGGACCCCTTGTCTTTCAAACCTTCAACCTCCTCCCCTGTCTCTCTTTAACTCTTTGTGTGGCAATCTTTGGCAGTAAATGTCACTCTTCTTCTCCGCCCGCTATGTTCAGTGGTCTCAGTGTAATGGGTGTTGAAAAAGGCCAGTTGAAGTGTCCCCGCAGCCTGCGCGTGTTGTGAAAATAGCGCCCATTCATCCGCTGGTCTTGTTTAGCGCTGGCTGCTGGTTGCAATGGAGCCACAGAGTCGTTTAGACAGAGAGAGGGCCCTTGTGGGAGGACACTGGCGTCCTTGTTTCGCTCAATCCCGGGAATGTCTGTTGTCCGATTTTGACACATCATATCATTGTGGCACTAAATAACCAGTGCCTTAGAAATGATTAACTGTTGACCCTCGACCAAGAAAAGGGAGAGGCCTCTATCTGGTGGAAAACAGATAAAACAGGCTGTATCTCACTGCTATCGGTGCATGCTAACAAGAGAATTAATGGGAGGATACAGCATCCTGTAGGCGCAGGCACCATCCATCTCAGCTGTCAGGGAGTTGGACAGAAGTTAGTTGGAGACTGATTGATGATTGAGCCCCCCCTCGAGGGAAGGGGCTGAGCACGACAGCTAACGTGTATGGAGGCCACCAGGCGGCCCAGGCAGCCAGGCCCAGCTCAAGGCCTGGAGAAAAAGCCGCACTTAGCATTTCAAATGAAGCCAGGAAGCCAAGAGTCAGGAGGTCCTCATACATCTTGATGCTTCTCTGATTGATAAGGTGTGAATTTAATGCACCAAATGGCTGTCTTTTACAACTGCTGCAGAACTTAATTATGCAAATGACAGGTGTGAGCCGAAGCCACAGGAGACCCAAATGGACCTAAATCACTCAAGATTGAAATAAATTGGTGATGGATGGGAGCTCGCCGTGTCACTGCCAGTGTCTGCTTCCTGTGAATGGTAGCATTCTTCCACAGCCCAGGGCTTTTCCTCCTTGTTGTCTTGGCATGGCAGGTAGCACAGTCACACACACAGATGTGGTATTCTCTGCTCAGGCTGTTACTATCAATACAGTTGACAGTGTCCTAAAATTGATCACTTGGGGTGGGGTGGGGGGGCTTTTCTGCCTCCTCAAATGTGAGGATTTGCTGCTTTTCTCTGTTTTATATTATTGTAAAGGGAAGTATTTTTCATTTTATTCATTCAGCATTTATTTTTACAGCATGGCCCAATGAGGCATATCAGACAATATTGATATATCTGTAGTAGACCAATATCGGTTGGACTCTACTATTTTGTTACATTTCACAGTCTAAAAAAATAGAAAAATAAGGATTGTGGGGCTAAAAACATTACCTCTTTATTTTGATTAAATATATCAACTATTTTCTTGATTTCCAAATTTATTCTGCCATCTATAAAATATCAGCAAATTCTGAATAAAGCCCAACACATGTTCCCATAGCCCATGGCAGTTTTGAATGTGGTATTTCGTCCAGTCAACAGTCCATATAGTGTAAATAGATATTTGGTGAACTATAATGAAAACCAGAAAAAAACCCATATATACTGTATATGTATATGTATTTTTATTTAAAAAAAAAACTTTTTTCACCTTTATTGGACAGCAGAGGCAGACAGGACAAATCCTTTTGGCGGCTGGCTTGACCAGGTTGTCACAAACAACGGCTCAGATGATTGCAGTGAATTGATTCAGAAATGAAGGAGTTTGGGCTTAGGGGGGAAAGTGTTCTGGATTTATAACACAAGAGACAAAGCGCGAGCATTGTTACAAAATGGAATGTGTAAAAAAAAAATTGCTTTATCTCCATTATCTTCTTTTTGTTGTTTTTTGAAAGACGAAATCGTAGCAAACAGTTATTTTCATTATGGATTGCATATCTCTGATCATTGTAAGAGTTTGTGTATTTTTCTGCTGATCAGTTTTTGCAGCAGTGAGAACAATGGTTGTTCAAATCAGAACAAAGGCCAATTGAAATGGTGTTACGTTTCAGTTGAAGTTGCTCCACTGAGAGCAGATGTAGACCAGTAGTTATTACTATATTATACTATATAGGTATATCTAATTCCCACTCATTAGTAGAGACTAAATCACAGTCACAGTTAGGTATAAAGAGAGAAGGCAGTATGTTAGAAATCGTGCTTTGGTGAGCTGCAATAAAGAGTATTTATTGTTCCTCCACATCCAGCGCCCCCTTTTAAATACACACTTCCAAATGAGAAGTAAAAGCAAGAAGAAGTTGTTTCCTGGGGTACTCTTGTTTGAACTGGTGTCAGCAGCGCTTTCAGTGGGATCCGGCTGCCCTGTCAACACGTCAAATTAAATACAAATGCCTCATTTTACATATGAAAAAAAACTTTCACCGGAGGTGGGGGGTGGGGGGAGTCATTCATGACGTTGTTTGGCTTCGTAAATATTTGTCTCAAAGTTGCATTCTTATGAGCTGCACCAGTTCATCCAGTATGCTGAAACAAAGGCAAGAAAACAGAAGACTAATTATTTGCTCCAGCTGGTCTCCAGATTCATTGATATCACACTGAGGTAGGGATGGATCAGAAACACACAAGGTCGGCACAGAGAGCTGATCTTAAAGACTGCCCGTGTCTGCTTGCTGGTAATGGGTTTGTCTCCCACCTCCGCTGATAAACTGCAGCTATACTGACTCGAGCATACATGAATATGAAACAGCTGATGGAAAAGCTCGTCCTCTCAAGTGTTGTAGGTGCTCAAACCTCGTTCAGAAAACACTTCAAGGAGCACCTAAAGCAAATCTCATGGGATATTCTCCAAATACGAGTCGCCTTATGGTTCTTCACTTTTAAGTCTTGAACTTTCCACTGTTTTTGCTCATCTCTTTGTGTGCAGGCTCATGGCATAGTCACTGCATACCAGGCATGCCATATATTGTTATTTTCAGACTATTCAGAAACAACACCAGTCAGTGGTACTGTACATGTAGGACAGTTTTTATGATAAGTTTTTACACAATTTGAAATAGTTTGTGAAAGCTTTTCCACACACATGTACAGTATATGAGTGAATAGAGGAGAGTGATGCAGCGATATAAGACCATGGAAGACTTTCTAAGACTGAAGAAAATGTCTAAATGTGCTGATTTTGTTTATGATATCTGATATAAGGAGCACATTTCTACTATGACCTCTGAGCAGATTTATTGTTGTTGTAACCCTTGATCCAAATCAGAGATAATGATGTTTCATGGTAGAGTACTTTTCCTCTGATTCCAGGAGTTTGTGCTTGTTATGTGTGCACGTTCTGGCTTGACTGTATGATGAAAGGATGTGATTTTAGATACAAATTGAACCAACCGGCTGCTTCATGCTATTTTAAGTTGTCAAGAAAAAAAACAGGGCAATGGTGACGTGTCCCCATTAAGGTCTTGGAATTTGACCTTGCCAGTCCAAATTTGAGACCCTACGTTGCCTCACATGAATAGACAGAATCCAAGTAAACAGCCCTCATTCTCACGCAAACAAAGACATATGGTCAGCCACACTGGTAAGAGACTTTGTTAGCCCTGCAAAAAAGGGAGACCTCCGCGACTTTGCGTCAGATAGCGTTATTTCCAAGGTAACACCGGGGTTTGCAGTTGGCCATGCGTGAGGTCAGTGAATATTAACTTCATTTACACATGGCTGCAGACCAGCGCCGCGCCACAATGGAGGCCTGCCTGTTGTGTTTAGTAACATGAGCGCCCTGGCTGACAGGACACTGTCAAGACAGAAGATGGATGATCGCAGCAGTTGACCCCTGATCGCCAGAAGAGTCACCTCTCCGGCCCCCTCTCCCTGCATGACAAAAGAGCCCTCCCCGCAGTGCAGCAGCCCTCATCTCTACTTGCACTAACAGGTTCAGACATCTCCATCGATCCCGGCTTCCATACCTCTTACAATCCTAAGCGTTTGCCCTTTTTAGCTATCCAAACTGTGGCACAGATGTCTTTTTTGTAATTGCTTGCCTGCTGACTGCTTAAAGAGGGATGTGATCAGACAGGCGGGAGACAATGTCTTCGGTGTTCTGTGTTGTGTCCCTGTGGTATGAGGGTGAAAGTGATATGTGACTGGGCTCGGGGTCTCGCCACCTTAAGAGGCGGGAGGGAGGGCCCTGTTGCCAGTGGAGGTGCTCCTCTGGGATGCTCCAGACCACTGGCTCTGCACATCAATCCTTTAAGAGGAGAATCAAGAGAAATCCAGTGTGCACAAGCACTCGTGGGCATCTGAGGCCAGGCTGGTGTCTTTGTGTCAGGGGAGGGACTGGTCACAGCAGTGATGAGGGGCTGGTGTGGCATTGTTCCTTTCTGTCACAGCTCTGGGACCAGAAGGGGGGTGGGTGGGCGGGCTCTGGGACCAGAAGGGGGGTGGGTGGGCGGGCTCTGGGTCAGGAGGGTTGGTAGGCATTGGCACAATTCAGAGATAATGCTCACTTGCTGACTGGGGACATTTCGGTGGCGATTTTGCTTGGGCTGCAGGGGGCTTTGGCTTGGTCAGACCTTTGGACCCTGTGCTTTCATCCCCAGAATGCAGAGTCCTCCCCTCATCTGTTCTGTCTTTTAGCACAGCTCCCCTTTTCAGAGCTGACCACCTCATCCATTAAAGGTAGCTGCCTGGCTGGCCTTAAGGGCCCTCTCTCCTGTTTCCATGTGAGTTAAATGAACTACACAAAAGGTGATTAGGGAGGGACATTTTCCCTGTCACTGAGAATCAATTTCAGAAAGCTCACTCCGCATGATAGCTTAAGGAAGCAGAGAGCTCTCAGGAAGACTTTGCGCATATGGAGCTGCTGCTCAGGTGGAGTGAGGGACTGTAAATTTACTGATGTAATGGGTTTAATCTGAAAATGACCTTCATTTTCCACCTCCAAACCCATAAATCAGCAGGCGAGCTGAAACCGAAAACAGGTGTTCATTAGCTTGCCGTTAAATTCCAAATTGTCCCACTTTTCCGTCAAACTTGGTGGACTGGCTGTAGCATGACTTGTAGCACAGCACAGCAGCAGGAGCATCAGCTTGAATTTCAGTATAACTTAATCAATGTCTGGCTTTGATCTTTGCTGCGTACAACCAAGCAGGCACTTCCTTTGGGTTTTCTCTGCTCAGAGGGCAAAGCCGCCTGCCCTCCAACACAGTGTAAGGGAATGCTAATCTTCTCTTTGTTTCTCATGGAAAGCTACTTATCTCCCGCTAAGCACAGGTACCTCGGATGAATGGGTCGGTTGTCTGTATCTGTGTGGAGTGCAGCAGCAGCCAGACGCAGCCATTCCAAGTATGTGTGGGGTGAAGGGAGGATTCAGCACAACGTGACATCAGATTCTTTAAACTTATGTTACACTGGCTCCTTTAAAATCTGACCTCCTTTTTGGCCTTATTGTAGCCATGTCCTCGGTTCTCTCCTTCTTCCGAAGCCCACGGGAGGTGTTGGTGTTCAAAATGAGCTTGTTTGGAAGGGGTCTGACATTGAAACTCTATCTCCGTCCTGTGAGGAGATTTTCAGCACGGCCTCAGTTCTTTTCCTTTCTTTTGTGTGATCTGCCACTGTTTCCCGGAGCTGGATAGATGCCTCACCTCTCATAGGTGGGAGATTAACATGTCTGCTGGCTAAAAAAAAAAAAAACCCAGCTGCTGAGCATCTCTTTTCTTGAAAGGGAAAAAAAAGATCTTGACAGTACAAGGGGCTTGAAGGAAAAAGAAAAGAAATTGACAAACACCTGCTGTTTCTTTCTTCTCCTGTGATCAAACTAAAAAACATGTTTCTGGGTAGAAAAGGATGAACTACAAACAATTCTTTAGCATAATAATAGAATACTTGGAGTACAATTTAGATGATGCAAAGCTATAAACAACATATTATTAAGCACTGCAGCAAGCTTAATAAATAACTCATGTCTTCCTTCAAGGTGCACTTGATTTCTCTGAAACCTTTGCAGCTAGAGGAGATCAATGGAGCTGTCCTTTTTAAACAGAAGAAATACACTCAGCTAGGATTTTTCCCAGGTCTGCCTCAATGTGTTGCTCTGAAATTACTCACAAGATGTACTGCCTCTTACATTGCAGAGGAAAAACACCACAGGCTTTAGTCCATAAAAGAGATGCAGCCGGAGTTCAGTATGCATAAAATGCCAGTAAACAGAGCCTGATGAATGTCCGCACCAAGGCCTAGTATTTATTGAGGCGAAGTACATAAGTCACATCTAATCAGAGCAACACGCATAGGCCCTGAGCTACATTAATGCAGTAGAAATAAGCCCTGTGTGAGCTATTGACATCTTTCTCCGTAGTCGTAATGCACGGTCATGGTCCTAATCGTATGCCCCGACAGTAAAACTGGAAAACATAAAAGCTGGAGTTTTTAAATAACATTTTGTGGCTGTGTGAACGTACAGCTAGGCACACAGTGTTTTGAAATAGCTGACAGAGAATTGCAGTGCAGAAACAGAAGCGATCAGATGCGTTTGAGGGAGAAGAGTCCTTCACAGGTAGCGCTGGGTGTATAATATGGGAATATTAGTTTTTTGGCACCAACTGAAATGTGTCCGAAAGCACTGGCATTGAATTTCTGGTCAGATTCAATTCAACCCAGATTCAATCGTATTTACTTATTCCTCAGACAGGTAGTTCCTCATTTAAAATCTACATTTTTACCAAATTTAGACTCTATTTATTGTGTGGCTGCTCACGCTAAGACAACATTTAATATTTGAGCATGAGCAGATTAACCTGCCTGAGAAGAAAATGAGTTGTCGGGCCCCTCTGTCCCCCTCACTCTCTGTAATGTGTCTGCTATTCCCATGCTAGAAAAACCTGCCCACGGTTTTAATGTACGAAAACTTGATTAAACAGATTAATTCAGGAGTATACAACATATACCCACAATAGATCCCCAAAGAAGGAAGACCCACCACTATTGTGTCTTAGTGGTGCATGTTCCCGAATTAGCACAAAGTAGTTGACACACAGTAAAGCAGGAGGTTGTGGGGCCCCTGGAGGTCTGGGGGCCTGGGGAAGTTGCCCCCTCTGCATGGTTGGTAAAGCCAGCCTTGGATCTGAGAAATCTGGCTTCAATTAAAAAGATTTATATAAAAACATCTGGGATCAAATATTCTGAAGTTGTTGTTTTTTTTGCCTGCAGCTAGCTTGACCGCATCCCATAGCACACTTGAGCAAATGGAAATGCTCAAAATGCTGGAATAACATGTTTGTGTAACAAAGTAAGGTCTCAAAGTATGGTTGTTGTATCAGTAGCAGAACTCTGACATCTCTGCATCAGAATAAAGAACAAAATGTATGTAGGCACGTTTCAAAGGATATCCAGGCCTGTCCAGAGGTATGCATAGAGGCCAGCTCAGCATTGGATTTCATGCAGACAAATAAGACACTCAGATGACTTATTCTTATAAACTACAGGCAAAAGACTCCTCATCATACCAGGCCTGTGTTTAGCGACAATATAATTATAAAGACATTAAGACTTTTCCCGGTACGGCAGTAGCCATGGCGAGCATTTTACAGAAAGAAATTATGTTTGTTTTTTTTAAATAAGAATATAAACTGTTTCCTTTATCGCGCTTGACCTGTTCCACCTGGCATTCATCAGCGGTGGGGCCTGCATGTTGGTCCTGTCGGCTGCTCTCCTCCCTCTGCCTCTTTTATCACTCTAATGGGGTGCTATCTCCAGGCTGCTCTCTCCGGGTCGCCACAGCCCCGCTCGGCTCCCTTCAGCGCGCATTCTTTCCACATCCATCCCAACACACGGGCGGATTTAACACATAATCGGGCCGGACAGGAGGGCAGCTGGAGACGGGGGTAGGCCCAGCCCTGACGGGACTCATCATGTGAGGACCGCGGAGACACACAGGCCCACACTAGGCATTCTCACTCTGGCCCTAGAAGTCTGTAAAAAATCGAGGGAATCTTCCACTTTCACAGCCCGTCCGCTGCAATATTGAGACAGATGGGGAGAAACTCAATATCCCAGCTGCCCTGCTTGGACCCCTACGCTCAGTTGTAATAAGGATTGTAATCTTGATTGGATTTGTGGGCTGTAAGGAAGCAAAGAAGCTCAGCTTCCAGTTTCTCCAAGATAGGGAAGAAGTTTTCTGATACCAACACCAATGCAGTGCCTGAATCTCAGTACCAGTACTAAAGCAATACTTTTTTTGATACTTTACTTTCTAATACCTTAAGTATAAATTATACATTCCACATCTACATAGCCGCAAAGGTCTGAAAGTGTACATGTGTCATCAGGCCATGTCCACGAGGGCCTGTGTCAGCGTCTTTGCAAATATCTGCACACATTCCAAAACATATGACCACGTACTGTACAGACCGATCACGCACGCTGACTGCACGTCTGTGAACACATCCGCCTATGCAGACATCCAGTGTAGTATAAAGCAAACCAGAGCTGGTCACAATCTAACAATAAATCTGACCCGAGAATTCTTGGTCTGGCTCAGTCAGATTCAAGACTTGAAACAGTTCTTGATAGTTGACCCGATGGACAGATTTATTAACCATTAATGAACTAGAAAACTGCAAAGAAACAAGAAGAGCAAATTTGGGATTCCAGCTGTCAGCAAAGGCTCAGGATTAAAATGGTGTCACATTGTGGCTTTTGGTTGTAATAAGGACAGTAACCTTCATTGGATTTATAAGCAAGGAAGTTTGTTTTCCAGTTTCTGTGAACACTAATGCTTTGTATCATTTGAATACCGGTGCCGACTATGGTACAATCTCTGTGCCAATACTAAAACATACCACATCTACATGACCTAAATATTGTGATCTGCGCTTCCTCTAGGGTCTTGGATTCTGACAAGGTATGCTTGGTCATATTTGATACTTCACAATTTTCTATTTGTGATGCCATGCATCTAGTGTAGCGTTTCAGTTGGTTTTACTTTATGTAGTAACCAGCCCCAGAGCATTGAAACCTAGAAAACTACACAGAAAACACAAAGGACAAATATGGAATTCAGTCTGTTAGAAAAGGCACAACATTGACTAAGAAAAAACAGCCTGTGCCATGGCTTCACCCCCAGAAAAGGGGAGTGATTATTTTGGCGAGGAAGGGATATGTCAGGCTCTCGCATACGGAGTCACTGGCGCTCGCCCTCCCCCCTCAATGTCCCTCGCCCAGAGTGTCATGACACTGCCAAAGCATGAGAGAAACTGGATGTAATTCAAGAATGTTAAGGAGCTCTGCTCAGAGGAAGAAGAAATAAACCAAGATCTTACGAAAATACAGAAATCCATTCTTTCCCCCCTTTCTTTTGTGTATGTGTGTCTGCAAAAGATAAGGAGACTTTGTTTGATTCTCTGGGCCAGTGTGGGCTGTGATTGAGACACCAGAGTCACAGGAGCGTTTGATTATCTCTATCCCACCACTTGGAGGACTGCTCCTTTCTCAGGCTCCTCTTCCCCTCTCTGTGTAAAATTGCTGACTGCAGCTTGTCCCCACACACATCACTGAGTGAAAGTGCTTGACCACTGGAAGGGAAATTACAGCCGCTGGCTCTGTAGCCAGCCAGGGAGCTGGCTGGAATGTAAGACTTGTAGTCTTTCTCTCTCTCTCTGCTTAACCTCAACCCGCTTCTCTAAGGACTAACTAATTTCTCAGTGTCCTAAATAAGCCGGCTGTTGTGTCTGCCGCTGAGCTTTTTTAACGGGCCTGCGTCTGCAAGCACAAGGCATTAGTCGGCCGTTATCTGTGCCAGAACCAGACCAGACTTGCTTTTTTCTTATACACTTCATCTTCACTAATGTAATTACATGTTGGTGTGTAACTCCTCCTGTCAAAGTCAGCTAGTGCAAGTAAAGAGCCCTCTGGTTTTGTGTGATGTTTTTACATGTTTGTGTGTCATTGTTTGCAAGTAAGGTGTCAGTCATTTTGTCAGTTAAGAAAGGCTGCTTGGTGGAATTGCTTTTGAAGAAATTTCCACTCAGAAGGAAAGTGTTGCTGCAGGGATGATTAACAAAGAAGAGTCACTATCAGTCACTACCATCCCAACGTGATTTCTCAGAGTTTCTCTTCAGCATGTGGTGCCAGGAATGGAAAGTGTGCTGCCGCCGACACTGGGACAGGAATGCTGGGCCGGGACGGCTGTGTTTGAACTTGTCACTCTGCTGAGCTGCAGAAACACTTACTTGCCCGTGTCATGCAGGCATTCTATTTTTGAGGCCTCATTTGCCGCCTTGTTGCCTCTGGAAACATTTCCGGGTGCCAAACCTGGTAGGACGCTCTGATAAACACATGTGATTTAGCTGAAAAGAAAAGAAAAAACAAAGCAGAGAAAACGAACTGTGCTTTGCTCGTGAGTTAAAGGGCAAGTCTTATTTTTCTCATTTGGGCCATCATTTCTATCAGTTATGATAGCGCTGAACACCAAGTCATTTCTTAGATCGGGGAACACAATACAAAAGGGGAGTCCAATGTGGGAAGACAAACAGGAAGTGAGGAAATGAGACAGGATGTAAACAATGTGACAGTTACATGACCAAGGGTGCTAATGCTGACCTTTTTAAGCAATCAGGTGTTGGTCAAATTAAAGATATGTAACATTTCAGTTATTTTATTCAAGCTAACGGTGCATTTCATTTGGTCGCCTGTCGCTGTAACTTCCAGGAGAGAGTCAGAGAGGAAGGAAGTTGACGAATGTGACTAAACTTAACATGAATAAAACTTTCAAACATTATCTCGTCTGATTTTCATCTTCAATGGTGGTTGTTTAACAATGAGGACAAATACTCCCATGACGCAATGCTGCTTCACGTCTTCTGTTTAGTTTTTATGGAGACCCTCGCGGCAGAATACTGTGCGTCTTCTCTTTGCTGCCATGAGCTAACGTTGATGTATAAAAGAAATGGTGATATCGTGCAACTTCCTGCATGTGCTTTGCACTTTGATATGAGCTTAGTAATTGGCTTTTACTGTGACCAGAGGGGTTTAAGGGGAATGGCTCAGAAAACATAGAACTAGATTTTGTTGTGTAACTTTGAAAACACTGTGGAGAGCTACAAGCTGGTCAGTTGTGATAAAGATGATGTGTAGTTAAAGCGCTAGATTACTTTACACATAAATAATCTCAATTAGAGATATTAAGAGAGAAAGTTCCTAACTCTAACCAATATAAAAATACTGTGCAAGCTCAAAAAATAAGAGTGAAGTTGTTATGAATTAGAGAATTCCAGTCAAGCTGTGTTTATTTTTGAACCCCCCTCCTTTCCTGGCCTTCTGCTTGTCTTAATCTGTCCTGTGGATCCTCCTGTCTGCTGGACCGGTGGTCGCAATGGGAGATAGCCTCGGTCCTTGCAGGGCTTTCCTCCCTCTGCACACTGGCCACCCAGCAGATGAGCTCTCAGAAACCCGAAGGCAAACAGACACGCTGGCTTATCAGAATGTTTAAACAGCCCGGCATGGCGGGAGAAAGCATGGTCTTAGACTGTATCGAGCCAATCTTTAACCTGCCGGAGAGAGTCCTTGAGTGTCATTATCAACATCTGTGGGGAAGTGTTTACACTGTGTAACAGGCACAGTAACTAGACACGGTTTCCTTTGCTGATTGTCAAATGTTATTGCTCATCATAAATGTACCTACGGTAAAAGAAGCAGCTAAATATGATGAGCAAGCACTTGCAGACTCTGTATGTTTTGCCTGGTCAGCATCCAAGACCCACTGCTTGCAGCCTCCTCGTGGCTCTGTTTTCAATTACTGGCTCGGAGAGGTAAAGAAAGATTAGAGATAAAATCATGTATTCTTTCCTCTTGGAAAAATAAGGGTCTTGTTTCACACGGCTGTGGCAATGCAGTAGATGGAGAATGACAGGGCTTTCATGTAGCTGGGATGGGGATACCCTGAGCCCCGGCCTCTTCTTCAAACCGCTCTGGAGGCGTTAAAACGAGAACGCTTGGATGCCTCTGTCCTTCTCATTCCGGGCCTGTCACAGGAGGTGGTGGCCAATACATTTCCCCTGGAAAAAGGGAATAAAAAAGTAGCAGATCTGTAATGGAGGGTGCCCGGTATGAAAATCGTTGCTCATTTCCCCCCAGTGGCTCATGAAAAATGCATTTTTGGTGTAATTTTGTAGTTTGTATGCAGAGCTGTTCGCAGAAGTATAGATTTCTTGCAGATTGTTTAAGAGACCAGGCTTAGTTCTATTTTGCACACACGACTTCGAGGCTGAAATAGCCGGACCCAGAAACAACATTTTTCTCCTTACTGGCATTGAAACATTGACCTGACAAATGTATGTGTTTCACAGTGAAGTTTGGGCAAATGAAAATCATTCGTGACTTTAGAAAAATGGCGGCTGGGTGGATTATTTGAGTTAGAGGGTGTATCTCACCACACAGGCAGCGATGAGTCTTTCTCGATTAGTCATATCAGTCTGAGGTTTGTTTACCGTCTTGGTCAAAGGTACAATGTTGAAATGATCCATGTGCTTGTGCTCGATATGTACGCTTATCTCTCTGCTCTACTGAAGAATGTTTCCTCTCAGAGATAGCACTTTTTATAAACAAGTCAGGCTCTGTACTCGGGGGGGGGGGGGGGGGCCG
>JBBPCS010000401.1:0-11640 GCA_037974645.1 Hollardia meadi | reverse complement strand
TTGTTTACTACATAATTCCATATGTGTTCCTTCATAGTTTTGATGTCTTCAATATTAATCTACAATGTAGAAAATAAGAAAAATAAAGAAAAACCATTGAATGAGAAGGTGTGTCCAAAGTTTTGACTGGTACTGTATATTTGTAACAAGTATTTGATACCTACATTTAATTTCAGCATCACCATAGGCCCCAAATATCCAGTATTGGTCGGGCTTGACGAATTATTATTTTCAGTTTTGATTGATTGGTCAATTATATATATTTATTTATTTGATCTATAAAATACCACAAAAAAGTGACAAACGTTTGTTGCATTTTTCAGAGTGTGATGTCCTCAGAGGTCTTGCTTTGTCTGAACAACAGTCAAAACCCGAAGATATTCAGTTCACAGATTCACCGATATAAAACAGAAAACAGCAGCAAATCCTCTCATAGGAGAGGCTGGAATCAGAGAATGGTAGGAGTCTTGACAATTAGATGATTGAAAACGATGAATCAATTATCTAATCGGTTTCAGATGAACGTAATCGACAAAATGTTGCAGCTCTAATTATGCACACAAACTGATTTCAAATGATGATGATGATGGACACACTAGTCAAGGAAGATGAGAAAGAAAAAGTACAGAAAAGAGTAAAGAGGAGCACTACCTGCAATCTATCTATACATGTGAAACCAGTTTATCAGGTTATCAGACTTTCCTGGAACGATGAAAAGTTCTGAATTGTCCCAGTGAGAACTTTTCCTTAGTTGTATTCCTGCCATGTAGCTCCCAGAACCCACCACTAGATGTCTCTGTTGGTGTGTCCATGAGGACTGAACACAGGAATGAGTGTGGTGATGAAGTTGGGGAAGTTAATATTCCAGACAAAATGTTGTGCCTCAGCAGGTCCTGTATGCGCATTGGAAAATATAGGCCCTGCTAAGATAAAGATAGCATTTTTAATGCCACAGTTAGAACCTAAGGCGCTTGAATGAGAATACAATGTTAGTTTGAATGCATATTGAGTTTATACAGACAGTTTTGCATGTTACTTTCAAAAAGAAACTCAAATTTAAAGGTAGTTTGGGCTCAGTCGAGATTTTGTGTGTGGGAGAGAGAGTTGATACGACCAGAGTTTGGTGTTTGGTAGCAGAAGGGGATTATGTAAGGATTAGAGTGTCTTTGTGTCTGTTGCGTTCAGGAACTGAAATGGAAGACATCACATTGGTGCGCGCGTGTGTATATGTGTGTGTATGTGGGTGGTGGGAATATAATTGTCTCCTCACATTTGCATAGTCTAATGTATGTGCTTGAAAATCTATGCCTTTGTTTTTATATTGCGTGTGTGCATGTGTGTGTTTTTAAGAGAGTGTTAAGGGTGGCTCAGTAATCGGATGAGCCCCACCAGACAACACTACTAGACAAATATGAAGGCTGGCTGAACCCCCTAATCTGTCTAGGGAGCACCCCCCCCACCCCCCACAAACACTCTCGCTGTCACACTCACACAAACCCTAACCCTCTACTGATGCTCATGATTACAAGAATTACTCTTGTGTTTTCAGTGTTGTGATTAAGCTCCGTAGATTCATTAACAACCTTGTCACTTGTTAACATTTCCTGTTGTAGTACTCTAAATATTTTCCACCTTTGCTGGAAAACAAGGATTGTGTAATATTTTAGATTCGGCCTGAATGTGCCAGCATAATTTCCTATGTGAGACAGTATTGTTTTTGTTCAAGGGGTGTGTGGGTATGTTTGTGTGAGACCGGTGATCTGCCTGTCTGAACCCCCCCCCACTAACACACACACACACACACATACAAGCACAGACCCCCCTCTACCTCATCTATCCCTAATGAACTCTGAGTTTGTGGCAACACCAGTGGCCAATCACAGGGAGCCTCGTGTCTGTACTGTGACCCTTGTGCCATCTGAGGCCACAGGCATGATGGGAGAACTGTCTGGGTAGACCCGCAGCGATGGATGGAGGGCAGGAGGGGGTGCAAAGTAGGCACTAGTGAGAGAAAATGTAAGGGGAAACAGGCAAACAAGGGAAGTTTCCAGGTGCAAAGTGTTGGACACAAATATTTTAATATCCTGTTGTTGTCATACTTGGGTGTGTTCTGCATTCACATATGAAGCTGCTAGTTTAAACATTTTTATTAAGAGTGCAGTCCAGTATACACAAATCATTAGTGAACATACAAATCTCAATTATTGACTATACAGAACTAATACAGACACCATTCTCTTTTTAGGATTTATAGAAAATTACACATTATGGGAGAAACCCACCCCTAACCAACCACAACACTCAACTCTAAAAAAATCTGTAAATTACATTAGTTTATCTTCTCCAAATACTGAATGAGAGGTTGCTCGATGATACCAAGTATGTTCACCTGATCATTGCTAATATATCTAATCAGCTCCACCTCAAGAATATTGACATCAAGCCACATGTTAATATAAGGAATGTCTTTACCCTTCCTCAACATTAACAAGCATCTCTAGGCTGACATAAGGAAATAGTTGATAATTCTTCTATGAGCCAATGTGAGGTTGATTAATGTCTCTGAAGTATTAAAAGTAATAAGTTTGTGGCTCAAGCTCAATTTTTGAATCAAGAATTTCTGAAATTAGCTGCTAAACATGAAGCAATTACAGCTAAAAATGGCAATCCTTATTATCTTTAAGGTATTCAAATAATAAAATCAAATAATTTTGATAAAAATATCAAATATCACGTGCTTTGAATTAAAATGTATTGCTAGTCCTCAATTATTCTCATTATTATTTACAATTCAATTTTTTTTTTACATACCTAGTGTAAGTGATGCTTGATCAGAGCTCGACCTTTTAAAAGGTAGGGAGTCAGTAGCCCTGTATGTTTGACAAGAGATGTGAATGATGGTGAAAAGAGGAGGACCCTGATGGTGGCTTTCTCTGGGAATTGACCAGGTGGACGGAGGAATGGAGGGATGAACACACAAAAGGAAAGCTTTGTCCCAACACTAACAGTTACCTCTAAAAAGACAGCTACAAGGGTAAATCTTGCATTGTTTAATAAAGAGAGTAAAGTGAGTAAAGATTTTTTTTGCGGCAATGCCACATTTCACATGCAGGCACAGTCCAAAGGTGGAGGTTTGGGGTTGAGAGGGAATGATTTGGCAGGATTGTTTGTAGGACTGCACTGAAGGCATGAGTACAGAAAACATTAAAAACAAATGCAGCATTGACATGAAACCTGCAGCTCAGTTCGCAGGACTGTTTCAGAGACATGGGTGCCAGCAGAAGTGGATGATAGTGGGCCGGGAATGATGATTTAAGGCAGCGGGAATGAGAGTCACTTGCGGAGGGAGTGGGGGTTATTTTCCAGAGGGAAAGAGAAGGACTGCAGGGAGAGAAGCTGAAGGAGGGGATGAATTAATGAACAACCACCACATGGTGCCCTGAGAGAGAGAAAGAGCATAATGGCAACAGAAATAAACACACACTTATCCATGCAGAGACAGATAGGTGCAAGATCTTGTTTTGTTTGATCTTTGTTTCTGTACTTATAAATAATAATTATAAATAATTATAAATAGATATGAATAAACCTTTAATAGCATTAGAAAATACTTATAACTTGTTATCAATTGTTCTGTGTGTTTTAAAACCGTCTCTGTTCATTTCAGACTTTCAAATCCTTTAATTTTGGTAGTTTGTCAATTGTTTTAGTTCCTGTTTGGAGCACACATTGCACCTAATTAGACTGAGAGTAGTGATAAATTGAGATGCTGCAAATTCACCACTGCAGTCTTGTTTTGTTTTTTTGTCTGACTAACAAATGTAACTGTATTAGTGTATTTATTGTAGAAAAAAACATCTGGAACCTAGAGTGCCTTTTTAAAAGCCAGATTCTGTTTTATGCAGCATAGCCAAGTTCCAACAGTAATCATTGAAAGATCATTGAAAATGATCGGGACATTGCATTTGCTCTCAGTTCCTGAATGGATATTATTACATAGTTTCTCAGAAAATAATCACAGAGAACAAACACGACCCTATCACTCAGTGGCAGGTTTGTGTTGGGTGGACAGATAGTGGTTGTCTTTAGTTCTATTTTCCTGTTTTTGGTTCCCTCCAGGCCATGAAGAAGTCCTTGACATCTACATTGATCTGCAGAGACTCCTACTGTGTGTGTGTCCGTGTGTGTGAGTAAGTGTGTGAGTAGACTAATATACATAGGATATTGTGAAAGTGTGTATAGACAGGGCTCTGTTTACTGTTTTGTCCGCAGGGAGCCTGAGAAGCTGAAAGGTGTGTTTGTGTGCATGTGTGCTTGCTGTGCTCAGACATGTAGTATGTATGAACCTGTCTCTGTTTACCGTGCTCTCGGCAGGGAGTGATAATGTTGTTCTGCTGGGGGACTGAGTGTCCTCAGTGATCTCTCCTGCTCTGCCAGCTCTTTTGTCTAAGCTGCAGCATGGACGTCAGGATTTGACCCCACTGTCCTCATCGACCTCTCACCCTCGTCTCACCCTTATCCTACTCTGATCCCTCTCTATTCTACTACCCAACCCCCGTCTACCACACAGAGAACATCTATATATTTACGCATACAAAGTGACCATTGCTCCCATCTAATCACCATTGATTAAGCTGCTATGTATAATTTTTTTTAAATTCAGTGTTTAACTCCAAAACGTGGAATAAAGTGATACTGGATACCGGATTCTCATTAAGATGTTGCTACAATTGCTTTTCTGAAAATGACAAACATGTTGAAACTGTTTTTTGCGTCACCAGCTGCTCTGTTTGCACTGCTGGAACACTGACCTCTTTATGTTTTGTGCTGCAAAATGGTTTCATTTTGTGCAGTAAAGCTATCAGTCAATTCCTGATGAAATCCATCTCACTAAACCTATAGCAACATGTCAGTTAACAAATGAAGGATGTTCCTTTATCAAGTAGGATGAATAAAACAACTCTGCCTCCCTTCTTTCTGTCACTTTGCCTTGTAAAGTGTCTGAAACCTTGGTTTCTAATCTTAGGTAATTATCCATAACATTAGATATTCATGATTAAATTATTTAAGTTAAAGTTGACAAAAAAAACATCCTTATTATTTATCAAGACTGACATTAGCTTTATCTGGACATCTGTGCTGGTTTGATTTGATTGATTATGTAAAATTTCAATCAAAAAAACTATTCCAAATTCACTGGAAACTATTCAACTCAACCTAATAAAGAAGCACTTAATCCTTCAGTTTATTCGAAAATTTAAAAATCATCGGAGAGACAAGGTTTTCATTGGACAGCGGCAACAAGCAACCCCACAACTGTTAATCAGATTTTGATTAAAATGTTTTTCAAATCTGAGAACTATATGACACCAACTTTTCTAACTGAACCCCATCCAATTACGAATTTCGGGAGTCGAATATAAATCAAATAGTAAAAAAAATACTAATCGAATGCTGAAACTACTGTTTGAATGTGCATTTTTTATTTATGTATATTTTTTCATAAATGTGTTGCTAATGTTAGCAAATCTCGCCCTTCTCATGTTGGGCCCTGTGTCCATATAGCAATTTTTTTTCCAGCATAAAAGGTCTGGCAGGGGCTGGAGTGCTTGTGCAGTGAGAGAAAAGGTGTTGGTTTTGATTGACATTACTCAGGTAGCCAACTTAATGCTATGATAACAACAAGCTTACAATGCGTTGGGTGATAAGAACATAACACTCACCAGCAACATTCAGTGTCTGGGTGATCTGCTCACACACATGGCCTTTGATGGCCCACCTGCATGTGAAAACAAAATGGTTTTGTCACATCTGATGTACTATAAAGTTTTCTGAATCACAGTTTCCCGTTGGTGTGCTAATGTAACATTAACCTCTAACGATACAACATGAGGAAGGATTCCTCCCTGCTCCTCATCACAGGGCTTATCAATGTGTAAGCTTAATTATCACCTGTTGGTATTTCCGAATGTTTACTGGTAATGATGGAAAGCCCTCTAGTCTACAGAACATAGAACAAGTTACAGAGTACGGTGTATGAGGACATATTAGTACATGTTATTAAGAATAGGCTAATTTTGAGCATTTAAATTTTAAGTATAATTTCTATATAAAAAAATAATAAGAAATGAAATTTAAAGGGGATGGTAGAGGAAGATTCACAACACTACTTGAAATCAGTGAGAAAAGCCAGGGCAAAATTATGAAATCTCCATTGTGAAATAACCAAAACTGTTCAAACTGAGGTAGAAAATTGTTCATAGCAAGAAACCGATGAAAACAAATGTGTTTTCAGGGCCTAAAATGTTTTCTCTCTACATCTTGGACTCTTCTATACTCGCTTTCAAGTCTAGTAAATGATTGTTGTTGTCATGAAGCACCTTTAAATGGCGAGGATAAATCAAACAACCCCGCCTCCCTTCTTTCTGTCACTTTGCCTCTTAATGTTAAATTGTTTGTTCTGTCTGTCTCTCATGTAAACATAAACACAGAGTTTTCTTTGAGTTTTCTCCCTGCTCTGTTTCCTCTTCACTAACCTAACAATGTCTCTGTTCATCTGCCCCTCCCCTCCTCCTTCCTCCTCTTCCTCTGTCTGTAGCTGTCTCCATCCCAGGCTGCTCTGCTTTCTTTCCACTCATGTTTAAGTCCTATCTTTTTTTATTAAAAATAAATAAATAAATTTATTATGATTGTCATATCCTGTGCGTGTCATATTTTTTGGATCTACATCTCTTGCCCCTTTTCACCTGCTGCTGTTTCTTCCTTCTCTCATTTCTTTCTTTGTTGTTTTTCTCAATATCATCCTCGACTTTCTCTTGGTCCTCCACTTTTCTCCCCCACTCCATTCCCTCACTCTCATCTTCTTCCCCCTGCACTCTTGTTCCACCCTTTTTTCCTTCCCCTTCACTCTGCCTGTTTAATCTTTGCGGATGTCTAATGAAATCCCTGCTGAAATGGACAATTGTTGCTTTGAGAATATTTATAGAAAGGAATAATCAGCCTGGTTGTGTTTGTCTGCACGCCCTCCCCCCAACCCCCCTCCCCTCTTTAAAGAAATAATTAGTTGATGGCAGGACTGTGAAAACTCTGAGCTTTGAGCTAAACAACAGGCAGACAGGATCGGGAGCACAGAACCGTGGGTAAACAACCCAGGCATCATGGGTACCGCTGATGCCGATGTTTATTATTATGACTAATATACTTACCGCACAGCTGATGCAACTCAAAACAGTTCAGCATAGAGAATGAATAAAATGTGAATAATGTACGGAGAGGGTGTAAGTGTATCACTGCAGCTCCCACTGGGTGTGTGGAGTGGTAGTAATGTAGTGGGACAGATCTACTTAAAGTCTGTTGTCTTGTGTTTGACCACCTCATTAGGTTACGACTAAAATGTAAATGAGTTGCTGTCATTTGTAAACTAACTCATGATAAACAAATTCCGTGTATCGCCCAGCCCGGGTGCTGTTCACTACATCAAGTGTGATGTGAAAGAGCTCTATGGTTGTTCTTTGTCTCCTCTGTCTCTTATATTTTACTTTATCTGAAAGAAAAACACATTTCCCTGTCAGAAAGGTAGAGATGTTTCTAATTGGCTAATTCAATTTTCATGATAAACTTGAACGTAGTGATCCCCGTCCGTATCGACTTTGTGTAAATTTCCAACCGTGAAACATGAGTGACAGAAGTGAGAGATGAGTGTTTCCTACACAGAGAATCCATTTTTCCCTTCCCCACGTTCGCTGCTGGATTGTCACACCACTGTTACACCAGTGACACTCTCGTTCTGCTGCTGCACTCCCAATCACTGGGAGCTTCTCAGCCTTCTCTTATTATTATTATTATTTTTTTATTTCAGTCTGTTTCATCTGTCTTTTTTTTTTCCTCCTCTATTTTTGTTTGTCTCCTGGCTGACTTGAGTGAGTGAGTCGTCGGTTGTGTTGCGTCGTCTTTGACAGCAGTCTGGGAGCCAAGCTGTCACTCACGCAGCTCCTTGGTCGCACCGTCTTTCTGAAGTCAGTCTCCATTAATATAATAATGGCGTGTAGTCGGCACCACTGAATATTTTACTGTAATGTTCAGCAGAACATTACCCCCACACTCAATGCTACACAGAGAAAGTCTTACTGTCTGACAGAAACTTTTTATTTTGACTGAAAGGTCTTTGTGAGGTCTGTTTCATCTGTGGAAGTTTTTGTGTTTTTGTTGTGTTTTCTTTTTTGTGCTTTAGGAAAAGTGCGAGGCCCCCGTTTGATAAAGTGACTGAGGGTATTCTTTTTCTTGTCAGGCATCTATTATTGACACTTTCCAGGAATAGGCCTAGGTGCGCCGCGTGTTGGTGTGCTGTATTTGATTGTGCACTTGTCATCTCAGGAAAACAATGTTGTTCAGTCTTGCAGGCTAAACAGTTTGGTACAACATCCTCATCGTATTTGACTGTGATTGGAGCAGGCGTGTGTATTCAGGAGGTGTTTCACATATTAACTGTATGTGAAAAATAGTAATGCTTAGTCAGAGACGTACAGTACATAAAACATTTTGTATCGATTGTATATTTTACTTTCTTCCCTCTTTTGTTTCTTGATCTCCTTCTGTCTCTCATCTTCCTTTTGTTGTTCCCTCTTTGTCTCTTTCCTGTTGTTGCGTACACAGGTGAGCAGGGTGCAGTGACCATGTTTCCTCTTTTCCTGCTGGACCATCACATGACCGCCAGGGAGCTCGGGTTCTGGAATGGTGTTATCGCGATGGGCTTCTCCATCTGCGGGTCGTCCTTGGGAGGCCTTCTGCTCGCTCAGTTCAGGTAGCCTTCATTGATGCCATTGTTTTGGTTATCACTGACTTAAGTGTGATTGTTTTTGTATTGCAGCAGTATTTTGTCACTCTGAAGGGATTTTACAGGGTTTTGAATTAATTAATTAATTGAGACTCAGGGAAATTCCATAAAAAATTAAAACTGCACAATGTGAAAGTACAGATATTTTGCATGTCACCAAATCTACATTCTTTAATGGGATTGCCCAATACTCACTAAGCTGCCCAAAGGGATTTAGATTATTGTCATAGAAGATTAATAAAACAAGCAGATATTCACATTTGAGAAGCTGAAACCTGATTATTTCTGTAGTTTTTACTTCTTCTTTTTTTTACTTAATGTTTGACTTATCAAAATTGTTGATCGACGAATCAATTAATCAACAAATCGTTTAAGCTCTGATATTCACACATGAATGTTACCAGTGACTGGACCCCATGGTCACATGTAATTTGTGGGAGTAATTCTTTCCAGGGCATTGAGAGACTGGAAAACTTCACTGCACCTCATGAATGTGTATCATACCTCCTCACAATCTCATTGCTTCACATGTTACCTTACCATCATCATCATCATCTTCCTCCTCATCCTGCCTCTCCTCTTCTGCCTCCAAGCTTGTTGTGTACACTGACTTCTTCTTTCCTGCAGCTTTCTTCCTTCTTCTTTACTTCTTTGCTTATATTCATCTTCACAGTTTTTGTTTTTTTTTACTCTCCACAGCCTTGTATGTATGTGTGTGTTTCTGCCTGTCTGACTGTGTGTGTGTGTGTGCAGTAATTTAAGTAAACATAGCCTTGTTTGAGAGCTCAGGGACCCCTGTGTCTGGTTTGTGGTTTGAGAACAGCATGAGCAGCAAATCCATCACACACACTCATGCGCGTACACACACACTCAACACATACACACCCCTCAGGGTTTGATCGCAGAGACAACATGCAACTCTAGTTGAATGTAATTCTCAGATTCACAGAGAGATGCTAAGATGTTAGACTTTCTGATTAATATATCACAATGGCTGTATTGCAGTATATTAGGTTAGATTTATAATAGTGATTAGATGTCATGAGCATGTTGAAACTCTGGTATTCTCCTTAAATGTGATCTTTTTGCACATTTGATGCATTTTTGATGATAATGCATTCAGATGCATTTCTATAGTTTTCCCCTTCAGCACATTGACACTGTGCCATTTGTGCCTGACCATCGTTGCATAAGGTTTTTATGTCTGCTTATACTAGGATCACATCATAGCTCCACCCTGCCTATGGCCAGTATGATGTAATGGGAACTATAAATATCAACAATGCCTTTATGAAGGATAGTATGTTAGTTCCCACAGGATATATCACTGTACTCTCAACAAAACATCCATCCACGTAGGCCTGTAAGGTATGAGGAAAAGCTGAGATAGCATTGTTCAGCCATCGTGCTAGCTAACCTTGCAGTCTCTACCAAATTGCTAACATCTAATCTGAGGGTAGCTGACAGCTAGTTGGGACTTCATCTCATTGGTCAAATGGTGTCAATACATGGCCCATCTGATAGGTCAAATGTTTGCATGCTAAGTATGAATACATTGCGTTTGGAAATAAAATTATTTTTCTTATTCGTCACATTTCAGGCACTATTTTGTGATGTGTTCATTGCTCATGATCATATATCGGTCATCACTACAAAAAAATGTTTTGCCAACTTTGTGCCTAATTACATCAAAGGATGATTAGGGTTGCAGTATGTCAGCCAATGAAGCTGAACTTGCACATTTTGCCTCTGTGCTGGTATCTGGTAACTTTTTGTCCTTGTGTCGTGTTTTCAGCCGGCTCCCAGGTTTTCTCCTTTTGTAAAGTGACACTAGTAAACACAGCAAGCCTCCAAAGGCAACATTTTTGTTGAGGGTTGACGCTTTCAAAGCATGTTATTGTCATGCTCTGTCTTTTGATCTTCAACTCTTTCTCTTCCATCTCACTTGTAAAGGACTCATGTAAAGGCAGTAAAATGTTCACGGCCATGACAAAGACAGAAAACTCATCGAAATGACTCCTTCTGATGTAGACTAAAAGTCTCTGTGAGTCAGATGCACTGTAAAAGCCATTTAGACTCATCAGTCATAGGAGTATTAAGAGTCAGTCTTTACTGGTTTCAGTTTCTGGCAGTACCATGAGTTTTGGTATCTGTGTCTGTACTGGGAAATGTGTAAGAATTGCTGTTTCCCCAATATTTATTCCCTTCAAAAGGATTTAACACAAGGCAACAGTCGACTGTTTGAACCCATAAATGATCATGTAATCAGCAGTAGAACAGACAAATTATATGCCACCTTGTTTGACCTGTAATTAAAGCACCTCTGTTATGGTGCAGTGTGTAAAATGACAGCTGATGATGAGTGGGGAAATATTAATGTAATGATTTCCCCAAACTTCGTTAAAGTCCAACTTACTTGGATTTTTTTGGTTGTATGTAGCATCCAGTGTCAGATGAACACTTCTCCTTCCTTCCCACCTTCCTATCACACACTCGCATACACATGCAGACAGAGAAAGTGCTGTCCAGGAGGCTGTGGTCCTACCTCTAAAAGCTCAGTTGGAAGGTTTATCCTCCCCACCATCAGAAACGACTGAGTGGTCAGTGAATGACCCCCTTTAAAACCTCCACTGGCAACCTGAGAGCATGTCTATTCTTATCTGGGCCCGGCCCGTGTGAGGTGGCAGTTAGGTTCTCTTTCTCTTTCTCTTTCTCACACACACACACACACATGCACGCACGCACGCACACACACACACACACACACACACACACACACACACACACACACACACACACACACACAC
>JBBPCS010000393.1:12380834-12400897 GCA_037974645.1 Hollardia meadi | reverse complement strand
ATATTAATAATTAATAACTAAATAAATAAAGAGTGTGGTCTAGACCTACTCTACATGTTAAGTGTCATGAGATAACTATGTTGTGAATTGGCGCTATATAAATAAAATTTGATATGATATATGATATAAGTTAGCGGAGCGCTAAACCAGAAGTTAGCCGCTCGACTGGTGGAAGTCCCCAGTGCACCTGCTCTATGGGCCCCACAATGTGGACGATCTGATTTTAGATGTTTTCACCTCTCTGTATCTAGATTTCTCTTACTATATCTATGGTCTCATCCAGATGGTAAATGATGAGACACGGTGTGACATGACAATATGGCGGTGTTTGCTGCCCCAGGAATGAGAACTCGCTCTAGCTCTTTGGCTACAAAGTGGCCGCTCACGCTTGAACGTAAGCACAGTTGTTTTTGTCCCGTGACGATTCAAATAAAGTTTATTCAAACAAGATGGCCGCATCCCAAAAAATGTTGACAAGAAAGAGAACGGAAAGTAGGAAAAAAAAGGACTAATATCAGCCTAATTCTAAAATTATTCAGAGCTAATCCAGGACTTAAATGTATCTGAATCCATAGAGCGTGTGTCCGGCTTAATTCGGAGGCAGTATCTGACCAGCATTTAATATGTTGTGGACATCAGGAAGGACTTCGGAATAGAACCACTGCAGCTTTGTGTTGAAAGGAACAAAGTTATTGAAGTGTTACATTGATTTAATAGGGGTATTGCGGGTGTTTTGTCTCATCTAGCCTGGAAGTCTGGACTACCAGCCACTGCGACTCGGAGCTGAATAATTGGTTTGGAATTGAATGTACCAGAAATGTTAGAAATGTTGGTTTCCACATAATTCCAACGTCTGCAGCTAGTCTGCCTGTCACTCCTCGCGCTTTGCACCCAAATCCAGAGTGGGCGGCAGGGCGAGGAGTGCAAATCAATTTTATTTTTTTAGTTAACGTGTTGTCAAAATAAGTGTTGCTTGGTGGCTGGATGTATGCCGAGATAAAGAGAAGGCCTGTTGGTGTGTAAACACCGACACTTCCTGTCTCTCTCTTTCCTCTTGTCCGTCTTCTCATGTCTTGCACCTTTTGCAGCACCCGTCTTCCCTCCAAAACTTCTCCCTCTCACCCCTTTATTGACGTCTTCCTTCTTTCCTTCACTGTGTCTCTTCTTCTTCTTCTTCTTCTTCTTCTTTCTCTTCTTTCCACTTTCACTCCTGTTCTCGCTGCTCTCTTTATTCGCTTCAGTTTCAGTTTGCTTTATTGGCATGAATGTTGGATGAGCAGTGCAGCCAAATCTGTTGAATAAAAATAATACAAAAATATCTCCAACATAACAATAACTGGCTCTTCCTTGCTCTTTCTGCCTTCTGTCACACCTTGTCATATTTTGCTGCCTTCCTCTCACGGTCTCTTGTCACACACACACACACACACACACACACACACACACACTCTCTCTCTCGCTCTCTGGATTTTTTTTTTCCACATCACTGCTCAGATTAATCAGCAGCTTCCTGCCAGTGTCTGACAGTTTCCCCCTAGTTGGCCGGCCTCCAAATCACCAGCTTCCTGTCCTGTCTCTCTTCCTGTCTGTCTCTCTGTCTTCCTGTCTGTGTGAACATTACTCTGTTTGTCTGTCTGCTTTTTCCCATTTGACCATAGGCTGTCACTGCAATTCCCTTCTGTTTACTTACATTCTAAAGTCCAAGTGTGGCTGGATGCAGAGTTTGTGCTGTGCAATATAACCAACATATACTGTAAATCCTAATCTCTGTGGTTCTCAGCTCCAAGCCAATTGGAAGACATAAATCTTAATATAAATGGGCCACAAATATTTAGTTTCATGGTTTCTAGGCATTTGGTTTTTGCAAAAGATACTCAAACAGGAGTGAGATGTATATTTGTTGGGGACTATTTTCCTGCAGCAGATACACATTTGTTGCTCTTTATAATAATTTTGGACAACAATGGAGCTCTTATGGCACAGAGGAAGAAGATATATCAGTCTTCCAGACTATCTTGGCTGGAAGCAGTTGCAGTGGACACTCCAGTCCCAGCCCAACAGTCACTTCACACTACACTTCACTTCCTGTATAGATTTAACAAAAAAAAAAAGATCTAACATGTTAATTTGGGATCTTGCTGGCGGGCGGATTTTGTTACAAATGGGAGCCATCAGCTTTAAACACAGTGTCTAGTTTTCACTAAAAGTAGCAATGAACTGAATCAGCACAGAATATCATGGTGTTACAAGCAGTTAGGCATTCACGGCCCGGTGTTTGATTAACTCGGAGAACCTTTATACTGAACTGAATGAAATATTTTAAATCGGCAAAGTGTAATAACTCCCACATGTTCACCGGGTTCAGTATGCTTTAAACAAAGTGCTCATTTTTTTCTCTTTTTTTACTTCATTTAATTTCACATCAGATTTGTATGCTGTATCCAGTATATTTTCAGTTTATTAATGCACATGGTCTCTCTTTCTTTTGTCATTTAATCCTTTGATCCCTCACGGGGAACAGTTTCTAATTATTGCAGCCAGTATTCATGACCCCCAGCGGGCAGCAACTGAAGTACACCAATCTTTGTCATTCATTCATTAAAACTTGAAACTGATAGATTTATCTAATTACACTGAGTTTAAAAGATGTGTTTATCTTAGAACTGATGAGGAGATTTTACATTGTAAAGTATAAAGTAAACACCAGACTGACTTTCTCGTCTCATAATGAATGACGGGTTAAAAGACAAGTCGAGGGACTCGCTTAGTTTGTTGGCAACCAACCAAAGGGTATAAATTACAGTGTATTAGCAACTTCAACCAAACTGACGGCACCTGCCTTGTGATTTCCCCCTTATATAATGTCAGCATGGACCAAAAGAGAAAATCACGACGATGGTGGAGGAAGATTGAAGCCAGGCAACACGTATTATTCTGTGGACTAAATGGTGGATCAACAGACAGACAGGGAACAAGATGTGGCAGAAACACCGAACTGTGGCTAAAAAGAAATGGTTTGGCAATTGATTCCTCACACTTTTAATTGATAATTCCTATCACATCGTTCGTAATGCTCATGCAAAGTTCACCCCTAACCCTAACCCTTTGTAAGGCTAAAGACTTCTAGGACCCCGGGCCCCAGCCTCCCGGGCCTTTGTGCCCCAGGAGAGGCTCCTCTGGCTGGGGAGAGAGCTCCAGGGGCCCGGTCAGTCTGAGCCTTGTAATTACGGGTTCGTAGGTGGGGGATGTGCTCAAAAAGCCTCTGTTCGGAAGGTTTATATTTAGGTAAATTGAAATCTAGCAATTGCAGCTTGGCTAGAAGTGTGATAGTGAGTTCTAGCGCCACAGTGTGTTCTTTTTAAAGTACTACACCCATTTTCTGGCCCTAACCTGTAACAGGTTAGCTAGGTCTTGTAAATTCAGCCTTTTTCAACATGGACCCCATCTGAAATGAATGGGACGTGGTTCAGAATGTCGAGGCGCGTGAAGGCTTCGCACGGCCATATTCGATTAGTTATTTAGTCGAGATGGCCAGCGAGCGAATCCGGCGTAGAGATGCCGAACCCCTAACCCTAATCCAACTGCAATATTCCTACACAAAAAGCAGGAAAATCAAACACACAAGTCAGGTCTAGACTTTTCTTAGGAATAAGATCATTTCCATGTCAAAGTAAGGCCCTATGTTTAACTTAAGATCAAAATTGATCGGAAGTCCATTTTCTAAATGAGGCCCTCGGTCGGACAACACTTCTTTTAGAGCCTTAAAAGCTTTGTGACTCAACTACAGTCTCTTACTACTTTCTGCGCTGACTCTTACTCTCTCATCCTCTAAATTAATATTTTTCCTGCTCTCTCTCTCGCTCTCTCTCTCCGCCTCTTTAATTTGGTGTCACATTAAGGCTCCGGAGAAGAAAGTTAATTACGCGGGATTTTGAATTATGAATTGCGCCACAGTTTAGTAACATATTGCCTCATTTCTCACCGCAGACTGAAGCTGCGATGAGATCTTTCCACGGTTACTTTGCAGGTATCAAAGGCGCCATGTTCGGTGGGATCTTTTTTTTTTATATGTTGAATTTTATATTAACTTGATATCATCTTCTGTGAAAGCCCACATGACAGATGAAGGGCTTCATTCCAAAATGCAATATTATATGAATTAAGTATGGGGGGGAAGAAATGGCTGAAATTCCTTAATATTTCTCACTTGGCAGTCTTTAATGGTATGAGTTATAGTTGTTTCATAATAATACAGTCAATACAACACTAACTTAATGGAATAGAATAAAATAGAAAGCATTTATTGTCATTTTGCTGTACAAAATACAACAAGATCGGGAGTTCTTGTTAAAAACGATATAAAAACAATATTTTGATGCGCGTCGCCATCTTTCAAAACAATTTTCCCCCAAACATTTCATGTGATAACAGCCAAGCTGTGTCCTCTTCTGTATAATATATAATCTTAATAATTCAGCTGTGAATATTAACAGCAAATTGTAATTATGATCGTAATGCAGTACCGATGAAACTAAATCGGATGGAAGAACTTTTTTTTTTTAATACTAGGTGTCATTTTTTTAAAAGTTTTATTTTGCTGTAACATTTTCACACGTAAAATAAATTAATTTTCTCCACTCAAAGTTCAATCAATTAATCAATTGAAGTAACATTTTGTTTGCACACCTTCCCCTTGTGTTACGTAACCATGAAGATAGTTTTGGTTGAAGTCGTCCAGGTGTCCTGCCTCCACCTCCAAGTTTTGTTTGTGTTGCTCACAGCACTGGAATATTACCTTCGGTTGAAATCAGTTTCCCATCCCATACGTCACATCCTCATGAAGTAAATGCTTAAAATTTAAGTGTATTCTCACCTCTGTGGTTAAAGTTTGGTTAAAGTTGGATTTATACTTGGGAGATAACTGCTGCGGTGTATGCATCTAAACCTCCAACCCAGCAGCCAGAATAAGTGTTGGCACTGTAGCGTTCTGCAAACCGGGGCTTTATCGAAGCTTCTATACGTTTCAATATTCAATTTTATGTTGCGACAACACTTTTGCCTTAAAACACCAGGTTTCATCGGCCCAGAAAGCTTGAAACTCTCCTGCCATCTCATTCAAAATGTCTGAACACGGTTGGAAAATCTCCCGACGTCTTGTGGTGTCAGAAAGATGTTGTTGGTTGGTTGAAGAGGTGGTCAAAGTCAGTATACTCACTAACCAACCAACCATCTGTACCTGCAACCTTCTAAGAGAGGAAAGCATTTTACGCATTTAAACAACTAAAGACTTTTCTTCCCGCTTTCCTGGATAATCCACTTAACGCAATATCAACTGTTTCAAATAGTTTCATGAGCCAAACATGGTTCCTATGAAAACTGGCACTATTTCTCCAAAGACACATTACTGCCACATTTTTTTCCGAATGTAATTACCTCCAAAGTATTGGGAATTTCAGAAACAGATGTCTCCAAAGGTGGACAAACAAAACCAGAATCATCTGCTTTGAGAGAATCCAGGTTTATTTAAGAATCAGACCAACTTTTATTCATCATGTTTAGTGACAACACACTTCCTGGTATTAGACTGTCCTCACTGTCCACATTCAATTTGTACATATTATTATAAAGACCTACACGACTTCTAGTGAATATAAATGCGGATTTGTGTGGAGATCAGACTCCACATTTACACACCACACTGTCCCTGACCTCCCCTCCCCCCCCTCCAGTCATTTACATTTATATTGAATTAGATGCCGTGGTGGAGAGCGAGTGGAGGCAGCCGAGACTGATTATAATGGGAGATTACGGGCCGACTGCACCACCATTATGTCGTGTAATTACAAAGAGAGTGAGTGAGAGAGGAGGATGGGGGCCCTTGGACGCCCAGATGTCAGGATCTATTTCATTTAGGGAAATAATGTCTCTCTGCTTTCCCCTCCATCTATTCCACCTGTAAATATTAGAGAGAGCTGAGTTCTCCCCTCTTTTACACCAATCTTTTATGGGTCACAATTTATTGGAGACAAATATCAAACAAGGCATTAAGGAGGGTCTCCATCAGGCGATTTACCGCCGCGTCTCGATGGCTTCATTTGACTGCATCGATCCGGTGTCGTAATGCATGTAGAATTACTGGCCATGCACCTGGTTAGACAACTAATGGATTCAGCGTAACGTAAAGCCTATTGGCAAAGATCATCCGTGGTGTTTTTCCCTTATAAAGTAGCTGTAGGTTATAGATTTTATAGGAAGTGACTAATTCTTACAGCAATAGCCGGGGATTTATTGGTACACGAATGGGTGCACAAATCGTATATGTATTGATAAAAACATTAAGTCACAAGAAAAAAATGAATGAATCATTCTAACTAAATTTTTCATGGTATAAAACCCAACCAATAAAACAGATTCATGGACAATCCCTCCCAAACAACTCTCATCATATCAAAAGTTCACTCTGCGTTCTTTATGTTCCCGTAGCGCGATGCATTTTTCGGGGAACATTCAGTCCAGTCGCCAGGATTAATGTCGGCGCTGTATGCTTCTGCAAACCAGGGATGTGCTGAGACTTTTCTTCACTTTTCAGTTTTCAATTTTATGTTGTGACAACGTTGTTCTTAAATGAGCAATATGTAAGATGTAGAGTCTTATTCCCTGGCTCGTCAAACACTGATGCGTTGGGTTCTCATCCCATCATCCCGTCATGCGCCCCGAGCGTCTCATCCTGACGCACAAAGTCTACGATACTTTGGTTTACGTTTAGGCACAAAACCTGCTCGGTTAGATTGAGGAAATGAGCGGTGACGCTTGGTTTCAAACGGGACGCGAACTCCAGTCTCCCGGGTGAAAGTCACGTGTGTGTGTGTGTACTTAAGTACAGTGCTTGAGTAAGTACTCGGTTACATTCCACCACTGGGAATGTTGATGTGATACGTATGAAAACCTGAACATATTTGTGGTTTGTAGAAACACACAATGCCGACATTTTATTCTGGCAGCTGGGCTTCAGTGAGAGAATTTCAGGTGTTGACATGTTAAAAAACACAACGCGGAGTTGATTTAAACTTGATTTAACCTGCTGATTTATTTGTCAGTTCAACACTTGTGCATGTCAGTTCACAGATGGAGGCAGTAATAAAACATTGATCTGACATCTGATTGCTTTGTGTCTTTAAAATGACCCCTCGGCACATTATGTGCTGACCAAAGATGCTGTTTCAACAGGAAATACATCAAATTAAAGGCACAGCTAGGAGGAATGTAGCCGTGCAGCATTGATTTTGTTAATGTCTGTCCCTCCTCATTCAGTCCTTTTTTGTTGCAGTTTTATGTTCTGAAGTGAAGAAGATCAGTGTAGCGACTGCGTGGTGCTTTCTATACCGTACTGTACAGGTGGCAACTTAATTTACCTCCAACTTTTAATCCCGTCGCTCTCTGTGTAAAACATTCAGCGCTCATTATAGAAAGCGAAGTGGAGGCTGTCTGACTGTAACAACAACAAGCGAGAAGCTCTTGAAACGCTGTTTAATTGAGGTTTTAAAGTGATGAACTGCAGTGATGTCTGCAGCAGTTGTGATTTTGGTGCCACCTGTAGGAATATGCAGTCATAAAATTAATAAATTAAAGTAAATTCTCCATTATGATGAAACCATAGTTGTAGAAGAGACTTTGTTGCTCATCCTTTAAATGTATCTTGGAGTTTTTCAGCAGGAGAAGGTGTGAGGGATCATGAATATTAACGTATGTAAATTTAAATTTTCTTTTTTCCAATAATTCATGTTTTAAATCCTTCTTTCCTTCAAACACACAGAGCTCAGACTCTTAGATACAAGTCTGTCCACAGGATGGCAGCACTGACCATAGATGTAGTCCTTCACATATTTGGGATCTATATCTTGATTTCCTGTCGGCAAACATGATAAAATGAGGAAAATAAATGAAAAGTTGGACAATATCTGTAACTAAGATACTTTTAAATCCATTTCTTGGGGGGGCATTTTGATGGGCACAGAGAGGGAATAGAAGCTGATTGATTCACAAAATATGATCTGAAAATATGATTTTATTTGCAAATTGTCACCAGCAAAACGTATAATAAAAATGTTCTTCTTTCTCTGGTTTAAGGGAGTAAAAGTACGTACATGAGAGGAAACATCTTTGAGGAGAAGCAGAGGAGAGATTTGTGGTACAACTTCATCTCCTTCCCAGGTGCATGGAGAAAGTTTTGAAGAGGAAGAACTCCAGCAACACTTCGTCTGACGTGTGTCAGGTTATGTTCACACTTTTCAGAGGAGACATCAGGACATTTTCCAGCCAGAAAACTGATATTTTTACCGAGACGTGGGGGACACCTTTCATCTTTTTGTGCCTTTTAACCTAACCAGCTCTTAAGCACGGTGTTGCCACAAAATAAAATTGAAAAGTTTCAACATGCCCGACATTTATTCTGGCGATTGGGTTGACACTTATAATACAAAGAACATGTGGATTGTGACCAGTGCTTTTCAGCTTGTGTCCTTCATCAGGGTCATTTGTCTCACATTGAAGTTGTTCATTGAGAAACATCTTTGATTTTGACCACTTTAATGGTGATTGGGATCTTTTTATGTCACTGATTGTGAAGGTATGACCTCGCTGTCTGTTGTAAACGCTTTGAAATGAACTAACACACTAAGTTAATGAGCCGATACACCAATAAACGTCTCAGGGGAGCTGATTGGCTCCTGCTTGCACTTTTGCTGTAAACTTCCTTCTGAAATCTACGTAAACTGCAAAACAAATGGGATGTCAGCGTTACTCTTAATTAAAGATGACAGGAATATTGTTGTATTTTCTTTACTGTGATGGTCATTTCACCAAGCCTCTAGTAAAGCCTCTCATGTCATCCCTAAAGAAAATCTCCCTTTAATTAGTTCTCAAATTAATATGTCTACGTAATTATGTGATATTTCATTAACCCCAGAGGTCACGATCAGATAGAGAGCAGCAGCCAAACAGCTTGTAATGATTTTTGATTTCCTCTGTTTGAGGTATAATAAAAAACAACAACAATAAAACAGCCATTTAAACAGTCAGGATTAATGAGGACAATAACAACAGTCATTGAGCCAGATAGTTGAGGCTGAATTGTGAGGAGTTGGCGAGCATCATTATCATCACCAAAGTGATAAAAACGTTCATTCTGTGAAATGCTGATAATTCAGGACCTGCTCATGAGGTGAGAGACGGCTGGATGGCTCCGCCTAGAGTTCGGTTCATGCTACTGACAGTGAAAGATATTCAGTAAATAATCAGTAATGGGCCTATTCAGTTATTACCAGCCTGGTTGGAGCTGCATTTGCTTGTGTAGGAACACTAACTCAATGCATATATTCATTTAATTACGAGAAAGCACTTGCACAGGGAACTTATATGGCTCTAATATATATTCAAGAGTGTGTGTACATATATATCAACAGGAGCAAAGAAAGAGAGCTTATAGCAGCCAAGACACATGGAATAATTAATTAAATTATTTGTTTTATTTGAGTGAAACAGATGTGACTGAAAGAGCTGTGAACCTCTCTATAAATTAAGATTAAAAAGGCAAACATTATGCACACTTGAATTGGAAAACATAACTCAAACACATCAGAACAGTATAAGACAGATCAGCTGACAATAATCATGTGATAAAGAATAAATACAAATAAATAAATGGCAAGTTATTGCAGCATGGAAATCAAGACAGTATATATATTAATTAATATATTATTTAATTATGTACTGTTTTATTTTCTTAATCTGTTTTTTATACTGTAAAAACATTTGTATTCTTGTTTCTAGCATATTTCAATATTTTGTATTTTTGTATATTTGTAAATATAATAAGCAGGTAGAGACATAGGGAACTAAGAACTTTCATTGCACTAATAACTTGTTTATTTTTTGCATATGACAATAAATCCTTTGAATTAAGAAAAATATGTTACTGCAAGCCACCAAGTTAAGTAATTATGGGTCTTTAAGTTATGTATAAATAGTTATGCATCATCAAAAGACTAATACAGTGTAGAAGTGTGTATACAGCATCCGAGACATTACTATGTAAACACCGTTACCTGAGACAAAATATAATAACCACGATTGCTACTGAAGTAAAGCTATTATTAAAATAATACTTTTATTTTGAAGGCTGCTTTGACATGCCGGAAGTAATGGGGGAGAAGAAGAAGACATACCGGAAATAAACATTATGCAGATTCCGATAGGCTACACGTCCTGTCTGACGAGGTTTTCTTGGACTTTTATCTCCGTATGTTTTGTTCTTTTGATTAGTAGCTAGCGTTACATTCACTCCAGCTATGAGTGCAATTATTCCTCGGATAGAGCAGCTGTCTGCGAGAGTTGTCCGGATTTTGGGCTGTAACCCGGGACCTATGACCCTGCAGGGAACCAACACTTACCTGGTCGGCACCGGGGAAAGGTGACAGTCAAGCTAACATTAGCGATTATTAAGATCGCAAAATGAAGCTAACTGAAGTCTTCTATTCCAGAATATCTGTAGTTGGAAATGAGGTAGCTCTCACTGTGCCCCCGGTTATCACAGGGAAAATGACGTCCCGCCAAATCCCATTCAAATTTTTGTAAATTCAGTGTTTCTTTGCTTGTAGGCTAAAATCTATGGAGTATAGACCAAGACTGAAAACCTATACTGGATTTCCAGGATCCACTAGTTAATTCGGCATATACTCAATAGAATAAATATTTATAGTTTGTAAATTATAAATATTGTAAATGATGTAAAATAACATTACCAAAACAAAAAAACAACACCTAATTCAGTAGGGGAGAACGGGGTAAGTCGAGCAAGTGGGTAAAATGAGCCCCACCCCCTGTATCTAGGTAACCATTAAAAAGTAATCATGTGACCACAAATTTAGGAAGTGTAGTTCAGATGACTCAATCCATCTTGGATCAAGCACAAAAAGAGAGGTAAGCAAACCAGGGCAAAAATAAATAAATGATTTTTTTTTCATGCCAAGTAAATTCATCGTGTTACTAAAGTTTGTTACGAAAGTACAGCCTGAGAAATAAAGAGGTATATCAACAACACCAGGAGGAGAAATTCCCAGAACAGGTTATTCCAGACTAGCAAATCTCATGAGATTCTTTGATGATGACGTGAAGTTTGAACTTGACGGCCACATCAAGACACTCGCAGACCAATTATGATGGCATGCAGAGAATTAGTATTTGAATTAGCAAGCAAGAATGGCACACTGAAAACTGGACAGGGCAGGTTAGTTCTTTTTAATTAAGTTCTTTTTATACTAGAGAATTACATCCCAAGGTTATTTTTGTTGCTTAATTATTACTTTAATTGTTTTTTCACTAAGATGATGATTGGTTTGAGCTCTTAAAAAGTGCTAGCATCTACCGTGCTACGTCACTGAGAAGAGCCATTGCGCTCAATAGACAGAATGAGATGAGATGAGATGTGTGATTATATTCCAGGCGAGTGCTGATAGACACCGGAGAACCTGCTGTGCCTGAATACATCAGCAATCTTAAACAGGCACTGAAGCAGTTCAACACCAGCATCCAGGAGATCATCATCACACACTGGCATCTTGACCACACGGGGGGAGTGGAAGACATCTGCAGGGACATCACTGGTGAGGACAGGATGTGTGGAACAGGTTTAATGGACCTGCAGTATTATTTGAATTGAAAATTGGTCAGAAATACAATTATGGAAACTTTAATGGGTCAGTTTTAGGTCAGAGACATAAAACAATCCAAATTTCAATTGTTCAGGAACTTATTGTCACAATATGTGCAGGTCACAGAAAAGAAACAGAATTCAAAGAAAAGTATTGAATGATTATTTGTTTAGCGGTCCAATATTTCTCTGTTTTCCCTCCTGCAGGTTCGGAGGTCCGAGTCAGCAAACTGCCCCGCATCAGTCAAGTCAGAGAGACAGCCGGAAACAAAAGCTTGAATTACCTAAAAGATGGAGATGTTGTCCAGACGGAGGGGGCCACGCTCAAGTCAGTTCCCTTAATGTGCAAGTTGACTCACTAGCTTTAAGATAGACATACTGTAAATAATATGTAGCATTAGAAAAACATAATTAAAACTAACACCTAGCCTTTCTGAAGATGAAAATGTACAAAATGTTGAAGATATTTTGAGGAAATAAGTGCCAGAGTAACAGCAAAATATGTCCTAACGTGTTCAGTGGTTGATGAGTATCACACTACACGCTGTCATGGCTCCCGTGGGAATCTTGTTACAGTCAGAGCTGTGTTTCATATTTCTTTTTTCCCAGAGTGCTGTTCACTCCGGGCCACACTGACGACCACATGGCCTTGCTGCTGGAGGAGGAGCGGGCGCTCTTCTCTGGAGACTGCATCCTGGGCGAAGGCACGGCCGTGTTCGAGGATCTCTACGACTACATGAAGTCTCTGAAGATCCTGCTGGACTCTCAGGCTGACCTCATCTACCCTGGTGAGTGAGCACACGCTGGTGTGTGTGTGTGTGTGTGTGTGTGTGTGTGTGTGTGGTAGTACACTGTTTTGTTTCTTGAAAGGTTCTCTGAATATAGTTTTCCTTTTTAAAAAAAAGATAAACCTTCATTTACCAACGCATTCGCACCTGGAGGCTGCCCAGTACAACCACAGTCAGATCTGTTGGGAGTTAAGGGGGTTAAAGGGCCAAGAGCACCCCCACAGGCACAGTAGTGGGGGGGTAACTGCCTTGCTCAAAGGCACCACAGAGGTGAGGGAGTAATAAAGAAGTAGTAATTGAGGGGCAAGTGCTGCTCTTTCATGTTCCTTTCACCCAGATTTATGTTACCAGTCTGGGTGACATTTCTGGGCACATGTTCATTTCTTTTTCTTTTGTTTTTTATCCCTTTAATATGAATTCTCAGTTATTTTCTTTACATACATACATTCATTATTATTAAAGATGCTTAAAGTCAGTTTTAAGGCTGCAATCATGATTATTTTCATTATTATTAATCTGACTTTGTTTTCAAATTGATTAATTGATTGAATAAAAAAATGTAAGAAAATTGAGAAGAATGCCCATTACACTTGCTCAGAGCCCAAAAGGACATTAATGACTTTTTCTGACCAATCGTCTAAAAAACCCTAAAATAAATCTACAATGTGAAACCAAGAAATCCTCACAATTAAGAATTTGCAACCAGCAAATATTCAACATTTTCCCTGATAAACCAACACAGCTATTGTCAATCAGTTTTCTGTTGATCAGCTTTGATTAATCATTTCAGTGATAACAATTTTGCCTTTTTGATTTCTAAATTTTTTTCTTCTTGAAAGTAAAACTGAATTTTTACCAATAGCTGTTGTTCTTTGGGGGAAGGGGAAGACCCACCTCCTCTCAATCAATCCAGTCAAGCTTCCATCCAAGAAGCTTCTGCAGTCATTTTATAAGATGAAGTGCAAAATAAAGATAGATTAAAACATAATTACCACTTAAAATTGTGGCCCTCCACTTTTCTGATTCACAACACGAGTTTCCAGTCTGCCACTTCATTGTGAAGTCATTCAGATGTTTGGACAAAACCTCTGCTGCCGTTCTCTGTGCAGGTCACGGACCTGTGGTTCAGGATGCTGGCTTGAAGATCAGACACTACATGAGCCATCGGGACCAGAGAGAGCAGCAGATCCTGGCAGCCATTCAGGATGGAGCAGGAAAGGCTTTCTCCTCAATGGAGCTCGTCAAGATCGTCTATAAGGTCCGAACAAAACCGTCTGTTACTTTGATGCTTTTTCCAGACTGCGGTCACGGGCTGAAGCTATGACCAAATATTGTTCAATCCTCATCGGATGGAGGTCCTTTCCAGTCAGAGTGGAAGCAGATGCAATTAGCAGAATAATGACAGGTGCTTTTCTCTGCTTCTGTTCCAGGACACCCCTGGACACCTGCACCAAGCAGCTAATGTGAACCTGGTCCATCACTTAAAAAAACTGGAGAAAGAAGGCAAAATCAGCCCGGGTATGTCTTTTATTACTACCAGTGCAAAAAAAATACTGGGAAGATCAAAAGATCAATTCAACCATAATAGATGTATCTAGCAATTCAGATAGTAATACAGATGGTTAGTTGGTATTATGTGGTATTAAGGTTAAAGGAACAATTTGTAGATGTTGAGTCTTACCCCTTGATTCCACCAGACACAGCTGCGCTCCGTTCCGCCTGCACCGCAGTTTTGTTCCGTCACAGCTTCAAACCCCTTTTCAGAAGAGGAGCGTTTGTTGTGTTTTCTGCCCAGTTTTGTTAATTTGCTCAGATTTTGTTGTTTTTTCTTTGATTTTTTTTTTTTGTTTGTTTCTGCCATGGGTGAATAGGCGTACACGTAGTGAAGTCGTTTTTTTTGTCTGTTTGTTGTGTTTTATTTTGAAAAATGACCGGATTCTCTGTGCCATTCCTGTGTTTGACTTCCTGTCTGCTCTGTGCAGATTGACGTGGACTCTGTAAAAAATAGACTAGGCACGTATTCTCTGCGGACCCCAGTGGAGAGCCGCTTCTAAAATCGATCCGCCGCTTTAAAAAATCGATCAGACAGCTGCAGCTGATTCAGAACGCTGCTGCTCGAGTCCTCACCAAGAAGTTCCAGTTCTCAGATCTTTACACTGGCTTCCTGTTGATTTCACAATACTGCTGTTGGTTTATAAAGCACTGAATGGTTTAGGACCAAAATACATTTGTGATCTGCTGCTACCTTATGAACCATCCAGACCCCTCAGGTGGTCCGGGACAGGTCTGCTTTCTGTCCCCAGAGTCCGAACTAAACATGGAGAGGCAGCGTTCAGTTTTTATACTCCACAGATCTGGAACAAACTCCCAGAGCTTGCAGCCTGAAGACTTTTTTTTGTTCAATTTCACTTCTTCTGGGATACTTCTGAAACTCGCTGCAGCACACCTGATTGAATTACGAGAATTGTCTAGAATGGCTGTGTCACAGCCGGAACGCGGCGCAGGCTTGCCTTGTGGAATTTTGGGGTTATTCCTGGATCGTCAAACACTGACGCTTTGGGTCGGCAGGTCGGGCCGGCTACCAACACATAGCGTCTGTATTTGACGACCTGGGAATGAGACTCAACAATCAGCTATGTTAAACATTACACCTTTAAGAGGATTTTGATTGCATGTATTTGGTGAAATCAGGCTTCGCACCCACTGACTTTTTCTCTTCTTCAGCAAGTGAATCTTCACAGAACATGAAATGGAAGAGTAACCTGTGATGTCCACAGAGACAGAAGAAATGCACTCCTAATTGACCATTTGGCCAGTATGATGATCGATCAATCGAAAATGATCACCATTCTGCATAATGCGTGTGGTCGAATGCTTCAGATAAGCTGATTGATAGATATCTAAATGGAGAATCAGGGACGGTGGTCAACACCCCCCCCGAGTTTAGCCTCTCGGGCGACACTTTTGTTGCCTTTTATATAAACTAGAATCTTATTCGTTTCAGTCTTTATAATTGAAGCACTTGTTCCAGAAATGCTGCACAAATTTCCACTCGGTCACTAGGTGGCAGTATCTGCTAATTAATTTTATTGGGAGACAACTTGAAGACTAAACTATAATTTACACTTATAATATTGTAACATACGGAAAACATTACAAATATTGTTAAGAATCATAAATGTAAATAATGTATGTTGGAAAAGATTGTTAAACTATTGAATGATATACTATAGCCTATTCTACTTTGAGGTGCTGTTGTGTTTTTCTGGCTGTGAATGAGAATTATTGTGTGTTTGTGATAATTATTGGATCATATTGAGGGACAGCTCATGGTGATGTTTATACGTCAACTATAAATCTCATCAATACTCAAGTCGCCACTTAAAAACAGCTTTTAACAGCTGAATACATGATGATCCAGTGTTCCAGTGACTAATAATCAGATCTTTTGCATGAACTTTTTTGGCCTGTGGTCGACCTTCAGTGAGTCTCATCTCTTTTCGTATTGACTAACAGTTTTGATGCAATTTGAACGTTTGGGGACTTTAAAAAAGAAAAAAATTCAGGAAGAGCGTATTCTGTCCTCTCTGAGTTATTTTACATAAAATGCTAGTGAGCTGAGGCGTGACTTTACAGGAAGCAGCTCAACAAAATCCTGCAGCACTTTTGTCCCACACAAACACCATATACTGTAGGTGCTGTGGGCCGACCAGACTTCACAGACAAGTTTCACGAGAGAATGATGTTGATTTTTAGGGTGCCTTTTGGCATATGGCCAGAAACTACTCATGTAAAGTAGTCTTGTAAGAAAACTTTGGTAATTTACAATATTTCTGTATTTATTAAATCCCTATTTAATCACTGCTGAGATCTCAAATTAAAGGAACAGTTCAGTCATTATCTACTCACCGGCCATGCTGATGGAAAGATTCTTCATCCACAAAACATTTCTGAAGCTTCACAGCAAAACAGTGTTTGTTGCAGCATTCTTCAACAACTGAAGTAAATGGGGGACTTGTTTAAAAACTTAAATAACCACAAAATAAATGTAATTTGTGGTGAACTGTGCCTTTAAGATCACCGTAAATTACTGGCACTGAAATAAAGCACCAAAAATTAGTATTTGGTCACTTTTATTTGCAAACAACATACATTCCAAAAGTCAGAAATGTTAATATTGTATAATATGTATTTTTTATATTGCACCACAATTTAATCACAATAAAAAAACATGGCACAATATGGTCTAAACATAATTATTTAAAAAAAAAATCATATTTAATTGATTGATTAAAAACCAATATTTTAGGTTTTAATTGAACTTGCCTTGGTTAAAGAGCTGTCAGTAGTTTGTGTGAAGTGGAGAGAGAGAATGGTAGAGAGACACCCAGCTCTGCAGTGTGGTAATGAGATGAGTGGTAGTGGTGGTGGTGGTGGTGGTGGTGGGGGGCCCACTGGTAAAGATAAACAGCCGAGGAGCCTCAGAGCCAGAGGAACATGGCGGCCCCGGCTCTGGACGCCACTGCCGCTCCGTCCCGCTGACCGACACCACCATAGAGACACATCCCGCACAGCACGCACCCGGAGCTGCCCAACTCTCAGGTAAGTCCCCCGTCCCTCCCTTACTTCCTCCCTCCCCCACACTCCTTCAATCCCACCCCCCTGAAAATAAACCATATATCGCTGATATTCCTGTTGGGGCTTGTCAGTTTATACCGAGGTTACCATACTTTACGGCGCGTTAGTCCTCTTATTAGCGACGTGACATTACCGTTATACTTGTGGAAATACATTATAGGGTTAACTACTTGACTCGGGAGATAACGTTAGAATCGACCGGGTTATTTTTCAGTGTCCACGGTGTTTCAGCCGCTTTAATGAACTGTTAGCGGGCGTTCATACGGAGACTTGTCCGTTGAATTGACGGGACTGATAGCTGTCAGTACCTAACCGGATTTTCAGGCGAAATTCTAGCTAGCTACACTGATAAACGAGCTTCTTTCTGTCGGTTATCTGTCAAATCCGCCGTCAAGTCTTCGGTGAAAAAAGTAAACGCTGGTATACTTTTGTTTTGTTTGTTGTTGTGTACGATAAGTACACAAATATCCCTCAAACAGGACTTTGCTGTTTAACTTTGACAGTTAGCTGTTAAGAACCCCCCCCACCCCCTTCCTGTTCAACGGAGGCGTTCAACGGAGGCGTTCACTGCGGGCTCCGTTGAACCGTGAACCCCTCACGTACGTTAGCTAGTTAACTTAAAGTGTTCGTCTTCCTTTTTTTTTGCTGTTGTCAAAGTAGAATTTTACGACCCCAAAAATTAAAGCTTCGGTTGATTTTTATTGGTGTTTATGTAAATATGATAAACGTTGTAGTTTCACAGTGAAAAATTTGACCTTTTTTCCCCCGGTTCACATCACTCGGACTTCCTCAGTCAACTCGAGTGGAATGAATATACGGTCCCGTTTTTATTCGTTTCAAAATAAAACACTAATTGATTTGCGCGTTAATTCCTTAGATTTACTTGTACGTTATGTTAAATTCCGGATTCATTCATAGATAAAGATGTATAGTTTCTAACATACTACTTTCTCTAATACTACTCTAACATACTTCACTTTCAAATTAAATGGATGAATGGATTGTTTATTGAAGTAGCCCCATTTACAGAATAACAGGCGAATAAATAGTAGTAGTAGACAAGCAATCGGTATGTGTAATCCCAGCATTAATCATAATATATGAGTCATGTGCTGTTTTTATTTTATTGCTTTTATTCTGAATCAGCCAGCGTCCGGTCGTCTTCCTGGTCATCCTTGTGAGCTTGACACAGTTAATCGATCAGCAGGGGTGTGATCAGTGGATGTGAAGAATATCTATCTATCTATCTATCTATCTATCTATCTATCTATCTATCTATCTATCTATCTATCTATCTATCCATAAATAAATAAAATAAAAATGGAAATTAGGCTAGTTACTCTAGAATATCCCACTTCCTGAGGCATAATGGCCGCTTTATGCTTGTCTTTATATGCGGCTTGTAGGGTAATTGTATTTGGACTTAAAAGCAGCATGGCATGGGAGGACGTGTAATAGAATACAATAGAAATACAGACTGTTTTCAGCCTTATTGTTTAACAGTCAGGTAGGCTTTTGCCAGTGCAGGTTGAGGAATTTGTCCTTATTTGCTGTTGTGCTGGTTTGTCTCTGTTTGCCGTTGTGCTGGTATGTTACTGTAGAGAACCTGTAAATTTACCTACGTGACTGGTGCCATCTGACTCCTCTGGATGTGTTATCTTTGAGGGCTGGACGCATGATTTTGTTTTCTTGGCTGTTTAAACCTTATTTGCTTTTTCCTGCACCACAGTGAACTTTGAAAAGGATTGCAACATGCACACCAGGTTGTCGGGTTCTGTGTGTACCCCCCCCTTCTCTGAGAGATAATGTCTGTAGTCTGTTTTGCCCTTTTGTTTTCTTTTTGAGAGTGTTTTCATGCTGTTTATGCATCTACACAGTTGAGTAACATGAAGCAAATATTGTGCATGCTTGGTTTTTCTATTCAAATATACCCTGGATTTGTTTCTATTGTAGTTTTGTTACTTCTTTTATTATAATTTGGTACACTTGGCTCTAATGTACCAGATGAGTGATTTGTCTAGTCATACATCAGTATGCTTCAGTACCATTTCAATGCCAAAATTACCTTATAGTGCTTTAGCAAGAGTGCAGGAATGTATTTAAGTCCAAGATCTTAACATGAGATTGGCAGCTTGCCCAGTGAGGGATTCTTAGTGGCTTGAATTCACTAAACCATGTGAGGGCTCAAATAATGCCCTGGCCAATGACAACAGCAGCAGCAGAAGGAGGAGGAGGAGGAAGGGCAGAGGCTTGACTGTGCAGTTCTTCATATAGCAGTTTGGTTTTCTACCTTATCCTCAGCAACCAAATCCACGCTAAAGAAACAGAAATTTCCATTTTTAAACCATCCTCAAGTTCTTGCTCTGACGTTTCCTCTTCCTCTTTAAAAAATAGTCTTAATTCGTCAATACTCTTCACGAGTGATTTGAATCAGTTTCATGTTAATCACATGGATTAGATGGAATGTCCTTACACGTGAAGGTAGTGGCAAAATAATGGAAACTGCATGGAAACATCTCCAGAATGCAACACTAGATGCTCTAGTGTCTATGTTGTTTTGCTTAGTTTAGTTGGTATGCAGTAAACAAGTGCAAAAAAACTGACCAGGTATGAATGTGAACAATATGACAGCTCCCATCCTCCATCAACGAGCAGCCTGCAAACGCTTCGGAGCCTGCTTTCAAACTTACAGTGGATTAGTATCGTATACTCACTGTTTTGGAAATTTCTCCAGATGCATCATGTTCATTTAATTGCAAAGAGAGAACCCATTTTCCTGATTCCCTCTCTGCTGGTATTTACCGAGGTGTACATGTGTGGCTCTCCTCACTGCCACCAACTTATCACTCACTCACTCACACACACACACACACACACACACACACACACACACGCACACACACACACACACACTCTCCCGCCTGGCTTTC
>JBBPCS010000393.1:12358486-12380734 GCA_037974645.1 Hollardia meadi | reverse complement strand
ACTTATCACTCACTCACTCACACACACACACACACACACACACACCCACACACACGCACACACACACACACACACTCTGCCGCCTGGCTTTCTGTCACGTAGCAGAGACAGTTGTCTTCCAGGTCTGATCCTCCTGAGACCAAGTGCTCTAATTTACCAGCACCACACGCGCACACACACACACACACACACACACACATACACACACACAAATGATCAGCCATGTCATGACTCCTCTGAAAAGCCTTCTGTGGTGCTTGAACTCTGTAATTACTTTAATATTCCCTCAGCAAAATTTATTTAGAGGATGTCCTTACAATATATATGATATGCAGCAGGTTTCTTCTCTTTACTGCAGTATATGCAGGACTTTTATTTTTGTAATTTGACCTGTATACTCAACAACTTGGACATTAGCTGCCACATATTCCACTGGTTTGTGAGGTTTGCTTAGAGGCTTCTGTGCCTTTCAGACAAAGCTATTTGTTGATCTCCAGTCGTAATCTAAAGCACACAAGAGGCACCCAAGAAGGCGCAGGGATTTTATTTCATCTTAGCAGAGTCTTCTGGTTCTTCAAAACCAGTCAGAGGCAGAGAAGAGCTCTCACACTTCAAAAGCAGCACTGCTCATATAGTAGACGAGGCGATGCAGCTGTAGATGTAGCTACACCTCCATCTCAGGGGTATGCACTCACTTTCAGAAACACTGTGATCAAATGTGTAGAGAATCTCTCTTGGTCACACTTAGGCAGAGACAGACAAGTCAGAGTTTCACACTGAAATAAATTAATTACAGAGGAAATTAAGATTAAAATGACAGACTAAAATAAAGTGAAAGTTAAGAGAAGGTTTAAAACAGCCCAAATTTTAACCTTGAATTAAAAGTAGCACAGTGCAGCAAGATATTTGTTTAGGGTAGATAAAAGCTGGTTCACAGTGATAAGATTTAATTCTGGAAAAAATAATCAGACCAGAGCCGACCTACCTCTGAGTTCTTGTAGTTTTATCCTGTAAACACTGCACATCAGTTCATAAATATTATACTGTACAGTAGATTGTACATGCAGTGTCGGGGTACATACGTATACACACATGTACCGTCTGGTGTCTACCTTACTTTAAAGGACATTTGTGTGGCACATCCTATCAATTGTCGTAAGTAATATGTTTTAGTAATTGTAGAAATCTGAAGACCAGGAATTAAAGCAACATTATGTAAAATTTTTCTGAGTTTCAGTTTCTGAGTGCAACCCCACTGTCATCAACACAAATCCCAGAGGGGTCAAAGTTAGTACAAGCGTTGCATTGCACACGACTCACAAGAGTAACATGCCAAGCTAACACAACCTGAACCTGAAGAGACAATATGCAGATAAGACCTGGCTGTAACCTGCTACCGGCTAAACCTCTGTCAAAATGGGCTCACTTGGCTTAAGATCAATAACAACTTTGCAACACAGCCAAACATTAAGCAAGTGCAACAAAGCTAGACCTAGGAAGTCAGCTAATATTACTCACTAGTCCAACAGCAAGATATCCAGCTCGCAGCCTTTTATTTAGCGAAGCTGTGGCCAACGACTAAAAGCCAGTCCAAGCTTTACTCTTGCCTGTTGCTGGTCCAATTTCTCTGTTCCTCTAGCTTTCTCCACTGACATCCTCTTCGGTCTCTTCACCTCTGTTGTGGTGTCCTGCTGAGCCTGGTTCCATTGCCCACTCGCCTAGCTCTAGTTCTGGTGCTCATTCTGGCACCACCCCCCACCAGCATTCTTCACTGGGTCCCTCTTCGCCCTGGATATGAAAACCTCCTCCTCCTCCCAGCAGTCCAAAGCTCCTGCGATAGCAGTGTAAACACCAACACTCCATGGTGCTCTGAGCAGAGTCAGAGAGCGGCACAGCTAATAGAGCTAACTAGCTGCTACAGTTAGCAGCAGTTAGCGGTTACTTTAGCAACAAGTAAAGCTATATGTCCACCAGGAAACTCTGTAAATCAGAGAAAGTGGAGACAGAGTAGCTGGAGGATATCAGAGTGAAAACCACAAAACATTTTTTTAATAAAATATGATCCAGGTTTGCCAAAATTATTGAAAGTTGGTGATGTGTGTGACGTAGTGACCTAAAGTGTCAGATCCTACCCACTCACCCAAGTTACATAGTGCAGTAAAAGGCGACTGGGACACGAAGTGGCTAAGTGTACCACCAAATCACTCAGTATAACATCAAAAGTGATTTTGAAGCTGTTATTTTAGTAGTTTAGTTGCATAATGTTGCTTTGAGAAGCATCAACAGTTTTATTTTGTAAATAATAATAAAAACCATAGTTCTCATTCTGGCCAACAGTTTTCTAGCCTTTCCCTGGCAAAATCACTGATCCTATTAGAAGGTCACCTGTTATAGTTAACCACATCCAAAGAAAATGCTAAAATCTGCAAATGACGTGTGAAATAGGAGCGGGTTGTGTTCGCTTGAGGATGCTTGAATTTTATGTCACTTAACAAGTTACCAACTCGAAGTAGTTTTCATATTTTCTTCCAACCAGCAGCCATAGTGGGGTTTACACATCTGGATGGAGCCCCAGCTAACAACTGCTAATGCTATGTGCATTCAGAGGGCCGCAAAATGTATAGCAACCAGACGTGTCCATGGTTTTAATACATAATGATGTGAAAGTCAAATAGTCTCCCATCCCTCTGTTTTATTTCCATTCTAAAACTACCTTAAAGACTGAAGCAGAGTTCTCAATCCATCCAGTTCTAGTCAGAAACTTAACCAGCATGACAGAGACACACACCACAAACGGACCACACTCAACACGCAGAGAGAGAAATGTTTGGTGGCTTTAAGGATCGGGTAAACTTGCTGTTTGTGCCCCCTGCCCTGCAATTGGCACCTAAACAGGATGTCATATCACTGGTTGGAGGTATTAGATTGTCAACAATCAGTGACTGTGATGTTGCAGTGTCGACTAGACTAGTGTAGTATTATACAAAATGGCATGCACTGCTGGAATTATAGACTATTCAAACACAAGAAGCATCCAGACAGCACTGTTGGCCGATCATATGAATTTACAGGTCAAGGTTCTTACCTTGACAAAATCTCTGAAAAGCCGCATAATAGTAAACTTCTTTTGCATGTCAGACTTGCATATGTGTAGTCAGCTTTGTGCAGCAGTCTGCAGGACCTTCCTATGTACAAACTGTTGAACTGAAAGTTGTGCAGGCTTGAAGCAGCAGACCGAGGAGCCAAGTCTAGCAGGTTGCATAACAAGTGCTAATTTGGTTAGCTGTAGTTGACGGTGGCTGTAATTCTCCAGCAGAGCAGAGCTGAGTTAGAGAGTCCACAAGCCTCCAGCCGGATAATACAAGCTAATAGCATAACAAGCTTTTGCAGAACAAACGTGGGCTGTGGCCAGAGCTAATTGTGGTGTTCATCACTGCTTTTTGGCTGCAGGATGTTGATGCTAAGATGAGGCGATTAAGAAGGCAGGGAGGAACTGTTGTGGTTATTGCTGCCAAAGTTAATGAAAATGCCTCAGCGTACAGTCAGAACCACCTGAAACTGTAGACAAATTGTTAAGTTATTAAATTTGTTGCATCAGATAATACTCAGAAGATGATAAACTTGAGTCTGTAGACGGCTTGTGTTTTTTCACAGATGCAATCAAAGCAGCTTTGAGATTGAAACAAGCGTGTTTGTTGTGTTTTGATTCAGCATCGCACATCTGTGGCTGCAGGGTGCACGCTGTGAGGTGTTTGGGGATAAAGGACGGTTGTAAAAATAAAAGCTGTCCTTCAGAAGAGGCAAAACTAATCTTTGAATCGCTCTTATTGTCATTGTTAAAGAGTGGGATTCAAGTCTAAAGACAAAGACATTTCATGTCAAGGGCGTCTGTAAGTCACAGAGGCTCGCAGAGGAGCAGACACGCACACCTTCCAAATCTCATCTCTTTTTGTTTGCTCAGTGTGTGTGTACATCATGCAGGTGAGCAATTATTGCCATTATCCCGTCCATTTATGTTGACCAATGCAAATTCTTTTTAGGTCTATTTCATGGATGTAGTGGTTTGTTTACTGTCACTGGAGTGAAATTGTTTTCCATTTCTTCTACGATTGTTTTCCCATTTTCCTGATTGGTTTTCTAAATGTGACACTGCTTCCTATTGCATACGTCCCTTGTGCTTCCAATCTGTAAAAGGAACATATGCAAACATTAACGAAGAAGCAGAATTCCAGCTTGAGTTATCAGTTGTAGCAGAAATCATTTCTTGATATGTCATGAAAAATTTGATGACTGATGTGTTGTTTTGCAGATGTGTGGTGATATACTTCTAGATTCTGGCCGGGATTATGAGACTGTGGTCAATGTTTGTTATGTGGTCGTACAGTAAAACAGCTCTGAGCTCACTGTAGCTGTGGATCTCTGTGTTTCCACTGAGCTGCTTAGTAACACAAATTAATCACAGTCAGGAAGTAGGACGTCTCTCTGTGTGTCTCATTGACTTTCTGTGGCTCTCTTACTTTTCCCTCTTTTTGACTCACAGAAACTCTCTCTCTCTGTGTGTGTGTGTGTGTGTGTGTGTGTGTGTGTGTGTGATCTCAATCTCATATGCAAGTAAAGCCCTCGATCGCACAGAGACGCGTTGCTAGCAGCATGCGTATTTGCAATATAAATTACATGGTGGTTATCTCATAACAACAAAGTCTAAAGTTAATAGTCATGTTTAATCTTATACTGCTAGATTTACTTGCCAGAGGTGGCATTTGACTTCCTCCAGACAAGCAGGCAATCGTTATTGTTGAGCCCTGCCATAAAATAATGTCATTGTAAACTGCATTTGCACAAAGCAATAACATCCATTTTGTGTCTTAGTCAAACTGACTAACAGCCGGACAGCAGCTTTCTAGGCGCAACATGAGCTACAACCCATTAGCGTCCTAGCTAACATCTCCTTTTCTAAACTCAAAGATACATGTCCTGTCTGGCACCTCGGCCTGCTGAAGGAGCTGCCAAACGATTTTGCAGGCTGGACAGCTAAATAGCTAGCCAGCTCTATAGTACATTGAACTGCTGCAAAAGCTATTGCATATCACTTGACAGATGCTGGTGTGGTTCTTAGCTGTCAATATCCCAGCTAACAAGTCCAGTTTTGTTTGCTTTTTCTCTCTATTCCCCCTTCACGGTTCAGCCTGCTGTCAGTTAAACATGGACTCTGACACGAGCTCTTCTGATATATCTACCAAGATCTCCAAAACCACCAGTGAATATAAAAATCTCTTTGGCTTGTTTGTGACTGCAGAAGGGGTTGGCTAATTGTTTTCAGTTGGACTTGATCACACAACAAACCCCCTTGAGGTAGAGTAATTAAGTTATTTTAATAGAGCTTTTAACCACATCTCAGTGTCTGTTCCTCTGAAGAAAAGTCGAGTCCTGACAAAATAGAAGATTCCAAGGAAGAACCTGTTTCCTGGGATTATTGTTGAATAAAGTAACAACTTTCAAGTGCACTAACCGAGCTGAATCACAGCCACACAGTCTATCTGTCGTTGTGTGTGCAGGAAAAACATTTGTACTTGTATGTTTGCTTGTGCAATTCACAAAGCAGTTGGGTAGAGATCAGCTGTCCATCCCTCCTACACACACACACACACACACACACACACACACACACACACGCATCTATCTCTCATTGGTGGCAGGTGCGTGCTAAAGTGTTGTGTGGTTTGAGTCTGCTGTGTCCAACTGACTGAGAGGGCAGCTGTCTTACCCATACACATATGCAAAAACATGCAGAGAGAGAAAGAGAGAGAGAGACACACACACACACACACCCACACACATTCACGCATATACAACACACATACACTTGGTAACAACACACACAGCAGGGGGAAGAGTCAGCAGATGTTTCGGATTTGGCCGCTGACCAAAAAAACTCACTTCTTCTTTCACTACTTTTCATTTGGTGTTCCCACCCCAGCCAGGCCTGCCCACAGGCCCCTGAACGGGTCCAGTGATTGGGCCCTCCACAAATCTGCTTCACTCATATCAACACATCCGCGAGCTAACCCTCTCTCCAACAGAAACACATTCAGAACATGCTCAGTGGTGGCTCCTTTACTGACGCTAGCTAGCTCTTGGCTAGTAACATTATCTGCTGGCTATTGTTGGCCTCTTCAGCAAAAGACATTGCAATTTGTGGCTCTTTAATTCCTTGAACAGTCGGCATGTCTGGAGTTGGACGTGTTAGCTCTCTTGGTCTGCTTGGGTTTAAAACATCTTTTACAGACGGGCCTTGTGGTGTCCGTGAGCTTTCCCTGACTGTCCACTATGTAAGCGAAATAATGCCATATTTTGCTCTGTGCTTCTGCTTTGGCAACAAGCCGTGAACGTCGCCAAGACCACTTGTACTTGCACCTGTGCCTCTGATTTTATCGGCATGAAAACTGCATGAGAGGTTGATAAAATGGGATGTTGTCCTGTTTTATCGGCAAGGTATTGCGATACCATTCTAGTATCAGTATAGCATAAACACACACCTGTGTTGCCCACTGTTAGTTGCCTGTATTCATGCCACCGCGCCAGCGATAGCCATGGCCTTATGGCATTATGTTTTCGGGGTGGTCCATCCCATTCTTGTGAACGCGATATGTCACGAAAACCTTGATGGGAATTCTTTAAATTTGGCGCAAACATTCACTTGGACTCGAGGATGAACTGGTTAGATTTTGGTGGTCAGAGGTCAAAGGTCATGGTTACTGTGGTTAAACGTTGTATGATTCAATGAGAAAATCATGAACGGTAAGAGCCATATTTTAAATGTCACTTAACAGACTTCAGGATCAGGCTTTCAGGTGAAGATCTGACTCAGAATAATTTTAAATGTGGGCAACAAGTTGTTTAACACATGAAGAACCAGAAATAGCAATAAGTAGGGTCAAAGTCATCGTAACCTTTCCCACGAAACATTTTTAGAACATCAAGAGGGAAGAAGAGGTGGGAGAGATGATGTGATTCACTGAGGACAACATGTGACGTGTGATATTTCCTGAAAAGATGAGTTTTCACCCGATTACATAAGACTAGGAGGGACAACACAGATTGACCGACAACCAGAGAACAGGTGGACTCTTTCAGTGTCTTTGCTCGAGGGCACAGCAACAAGAAATGTGATCCGGTGATCTGACTTTTCAGCGGAGATCCTGTTTGTTTGCAACAAGAAAGTCAAAGTTTAAACTTTAGAATACTTCGTAAAGGTATTGAATGGCAGTTGTGAGATTCAGGCAGGTTTCCGCATCAGTTGAGCAGTGAACCCGAAGCCAGTGGGAACTTGATGAACCTGGACCAGCACCATACTGGCCCAGGTCAGCTTCCCAGTGCGTAAAAGGCCTCCAAACTCTCTGAATCGTCCTCTCAGGCAGGGTCAGTGTCTGGGAAACGCAGCAGGTTTTCTTGTTATTGTGGGCAAGATTGAGACTTCCAGCATAACCAGTGGGTAATGTTTAAATTGAAATTCTGCTGAATTATTTTACACTGTAAAAAACTCTTATCAAACGCATACGTCCTTACATTCGATCCTGGGTGTGGCCCCTAGTTGTACTTGATGACTGATGGACTCCTGTGGTGCAGTGATGTGATCAACCCTGAAACCACATCCTCTTTAGCATTTCATTGTTATGTGTAAATGCATAAATCCAGTCAGCGGTCAGAAGTAAAGGGGAAGTCCACCAATTTTTACACATGAAAGTTAGTTTAGTAGTCTTGACAAGTACTTCAAGTACTGAGAATGTTTCTGAGAAAATGACCCTGATGAGGTTGGGTTATCTCAGCTTGGGCTCAGAGAGTGAGAGTGGGGACGTATAATTTGAAAGACATCTTAACGTTGACATCTTCTGATTAAAATCCTCTTGAATTGCATCATGGGAAGTTTAGGATGCAGCATTTTTAGAGCTTGACACATATTACGGATAAAAAAAGTAAAAAGGTCACAAGTGAAAAACCAAATTTTAACGTGTTAATCATTATTCATGTTTTATGTGTCTTACAGAGAGGACTGAATGATGTCACAAGGTAGTGGTTTGTGGATGTTTACCCAGGATGCTTTGCATTTAAGGTGAGTGAGCTCATTTAATTTGGATTAATTAATCAATGTTTTGTTTTTTTGCCCAGCTTGATGTATTTTTTGCCTTTATGATGAAATACATCTCTTATTCTTTAAGTTAACTATTTTATTTCTTAGGCTTAAGATGTAGTGAATGAGTTAATGTTTGCGTGTCCCAACCAACAAGCATTTTAAAAAATGTATTTATAATAAAAACACTTCACATGTAAATGTTAGACTTACAGTATATCATTCACTTCTGTTGAATCTGCTCGGAGGAATATAGAATATAACGCAACATTTTAGATTTACATTTTCATGGTGGGATATGCAAAATGCAACATTTTACTGCACAGTCAGCACCACAGGGCTCATCAGCCTGTATGAATGAGAATATTAGTGTTCTAAATCATGTGACAGCACTTAAAATAAGATAATCAAAGGAGAAGAGGTGGGGATTATGAGGATTTTAGACCCCGAATGTGACCACGGTGGGATTGAAGGTTGAGAAACCCTGTTTATACAGTTGAGCATTAAATCTGGTTCCCTGTCATTGCAACGGGCTCAAAAACAAACACGCTGGCATGACAACATGGAAAGTGAAAGAAAAGAAAGATGGGCATGTGGTGGTGTGTCTGTTTTTGTGTGTGTTCGCTTTGAAGTGACTTAACTAGTCTGACAAATTGTGTGTGTTTGTGTCCTCTACTGAGTGTGTCCTGTGAAGTGCAGCTGCCTCCACCGGTGCATCCAGCTTTTGTCATAAAAATCACCCTCTCGCTCACTCTCAGTTTCACTTGTGTTTTCTGCCATCTCACTCGCTTGTTATCACAACAGGGATGAGCGCTGGATGTACAACAACAATCTCTCTCTCTCAGTCTCTCTCTGTCACTCACTGGCTTTACTGTTAATGACACACTCCCAAATGCTTAAAATATTTGGACTGGAGTTTTGAAAATCAATGCTTTGCTGTGAAAAATATGCCCGTGTGCACGAAACCAGGTCCAACTTGAGCCCTGACTTCAATCCCATCAATCCAACACCTTTGGAATGAACGGGAAGAGGAAGTGGAGCAAATCCCTGCAGCCAGGATCCAAAATTTTGTGGAAAGCCTCCCAAAATAATGGAGGCTGTTATGATGGCAAATTAGGATTGTTTTGGAATGAGATGTGTGCAACAATGGTCCACATACTTACAGTGTTTGTTATTATCCGAGAATCATTTACAAATTACCATCCTGTTATCAATATCGAGGTATTTCTTTTGATAATATCGCCCAGCTCTAACAGCACCCACCTCATGTTTGACTAAATTTCCCAAAATAAGCAAACTATTGAAACCAGCAATAAATTTGTACATTTTCAAACAGCTTTAGTGTTACATTTTGTAAACACGTGACACAAGTTGAAATGTAATCATCAGTATCTGTGTAAAAATGACAGGAAATGAGACTTCGGCCACGAAATGTAACGCAAGTCAAAAATTTAGAACAACAGGTCATGTAAATCATTCAGTGAAAAAGGCTGTGAGAGAGAGGGCCAGAAAGAGGGAGGGAGGGAGTTTTTTTTTCTGCACATTGGCTAATAGGAGGGAGGAGAGTGTGTATGTTGTGGGAGGAGGCAAGGAGGAGTGTGTGTGTGTGTCTACATGATGGGGGAGGGGACAGTGAGAGAGAGAGAGAGAGGGAGAGAGAGAGGGAGAGGATTTGTGGCATGTAGTTTGTCAGCTGTCATTAGGCACAGATGACACACACACACACACACAGACACACACACAGAGGTAATCTCACAGAGAAAAAAGGGGAGATACTAACCCAGCGTGAGTCAGTGCGGTGTGTGTTGTGAAAACCAGTGCGTCCGCCTGGCTGGCATGGGATGGTCGGCCGGCTCTGGACTGGTTATGGACTGGTTTAGCCACAGCAGAGGTAAGTGACTCTCAGACTCCTACTGAATAATAGATCTAAAGGGAGGTTCTGTGATGTTTTCACGCTGCGGCGTGTTTACGTGAATTTGACTTGAAGATAAGTGTTTCTCCTCCCGTTTAATTTACTCCTGTGATGTATAACAAACCTTTAGCTGCATTACTAAACACTGTCAGCCAGTTGGGGAGTGATTTAAAGGGGTGAGCCCATGTGTTATGAGCTACTGTTTTGTTTACTTCTAGTCAAGAGCTCATTTTTAATTATAAATTGTAGGAAAAAAAAATGTGTATTTTATTTTAATAACAACCTTATTTCTACTTTCTGATTATATTATTCTATTAGAATACATATTTTAATTGTTATAAACTATAGAACACATATTAAGCTTTAGTTATAATGACACCATTTGGTAATAAATAGACATAATGATAATGAGTTTGATGATTACAGTATGTGTGACTGTCTTCATCAGACATGGACTTTGAACTATCATGTATTTTTGTGGTTTTGACTCTGTGTGTGTGTGTGTGTGTGTGTGTGTGTGTTGGGGGGGCGGGGGGTGTTATGAATGACTGGTCTCACTCCGACACACACACAGACACAGAGTGCACAGTCAGCAGCAGGCCTGGAGCTGCTCTGTCACCTGAGGTGTAACCGGCCCACTGTTTACTCTGTTTGCTCTGCTTCAGTAACAACTGTCGTCAACACTCATTCAGAAAGCAGCAGCTTCGCTTCACGTACGAAATGTAATAATTCACGAGAAAACCGTCAGTAAACTGAGAACACTTCAACAGCTTTTGCGAAGCGAGCTGGTGGAACAGTTTCCTGGTGACGGTTGACAGATTAGAAAAATATGAGAAAGTTGTTTATTTAATGCACCCAATTAGTAAGTTGTTAGGATTGCTTACACAGGATGTACATTTCCTTATGTTAATACTTATGAGCCTTTATAAGAGACACACAGTGCATCAACAAACCAGTGTTTTGGTGCTTTTTTAATGATTATGTGCCCGTGTAGTTGACCACATGATCACTTATTTACTGACGAGATCCTCTCTGTTTTTTGGCCATGCTGAGAAACGTTGTTACAGGCGTGTTTCTCGAAACTTACCGGTATGGAAATCTTTCATATGCACACTGCAAAAACAGGAGAGTTTCATGAAGTCGCTCAGCTGTGACTGTATGTTAATTTCCGCACTGACGCCGGCTGCTGCTGCAGCAGATAAGTCAATCAGTGAGTTAGATGTGGAGTTTGACCTCCAGGCCAGTAGAACAGTGTGAAACTCCAGTAGTGCCTCGAAGTGATTTTGCTTTCGTTTTGTGTTGGATAATTTACTAACACCACGACTCGTCCTATCAGTTTAATTTAATGCCCAATAGTTGAGTCATCACATCAGGTAGAAGCTGTTTTATAGTTTGGTAGTACATTGCAGGATTTGATAAGGGAAATTTAATTAGCTAAATTAAATAAAACAAAATGTTGCGGTGTTATCGGGGCTTCTGGTGTTGAGAGGGAATTTAAATTGTGATGTTAATTTCCAAAAAATCACACAATCATCTTCAGCCAAAGTTTGTCAAAACTATCAAACCATATTGTCTATTGACCTGATTAATAAGCTTGCTATATTGTTAAACCACCATTATAAATAAGGTTAAAGCCCCTCATTTTAATTCCCTGAGAGTTGTTGTTCTTTATATGCAATCGTGCTAATCTGAAACAACACGTCAGCCGCCACACAGGGAAGACGAGAGAGCAAGTGTCTCTGACGATAAACAAAGCTTTGCTCTCTCTCCCCCACCCCCGCCTCTCTCTCTGAGTGCCACATGTTTGCATGGTGGGGAACTGTGCACATGCAAGGGTCCAGATTTTAACCACCACATATATTTTACTCTCCTGTCTTTCCTGCTGTGGTTCAGCAGGTTTTGTACTGTGCTGTATCAGGATGATATGTCTGTGTTGGTTGTCAGTTTGCTTGGACGAACTCCATCAGATTTACACACCGGTAGTTTTTTTTTTGTTTTAAGTGTTTGTTATTCTGGTGGTTTGAGTAATTTCAAGTCTTTGCAATTTTGCTCCAAGGCAACACATCCAGTGTGTGTGTGTGTGTGTGTGTGTGTGTGTGTGTGATAGAGGGAAAGTTAGTTTTGCATGTGCAAATTGGGAAATTGCATTTGGTGTGTTTTTTTTGTTTTGAGTATTGGTGTTGTGTTCCTCTTCGTGTGTGTCTGTGTGTACTCACAATTGAGTTAGCAACTGGGCAGGCATGTTCGATGTTATTGATTCCAGTCTATAATCGATGGGGCTCTCGCATTACATGAAGCTGCACATGCAGAGTAATGAGCGACTGCTGGCTGAGCAGCTTGCACACAAGCCATCCATAAACAGTTTATATGAAGTCATAAAGTCGCTGTCTCTTCTGATTCCGTCCCCATCCTGCTGTAATGCTATGTTCTGGTGTTTCTGCACATAACTTGCCTGAGATCAGATTTTAGTCGAAAAGATGATTGACTCTCTATGTGGAGCTCTTCTTGTTTTCTTCCTTAATTTTATTATCTGCAGTAAGTTTGCAGCTGATTTAGTAGAAGACACATGAATAATTAGAATCATTAGAAGCAACAACCATTTCTACTGAATGCAGTGATGATAAATCAATGATTAGATTAAAGGTGAAGAGTAGACATTTTAAATTAAACAGCACTGAGGTGACACTTAATCAGTATTACACATCACTTTGACTATTATTCAAATACTAGTTAGTCTGTATTTTTTGAGGCAGGGAAGAGTGTGGTGGGGATGACTGGTCAGCCAGTATGAAGGGCATTGGTTGAAGTGGGTCAATGTGTACAGCTTGAATTTTTACGGCTACTCACTTCACAGCACACAGAAAGGCGTTTGCTTTCCATTCCAGCACACCGGTGTCAGGAGTCTCTGAAAACTTTGACAACAGGTCACCAAAAAAACGACCGGGCTGCCAGGTGGCTGGAGAGGGCGACCGTATTGTCGTCACGATGACCGGATTTTAGACGTAAATTAGTTGACCACCTGGAAAACTCCCCATTCAAAACGCAAAAGTTTTTTCCCCAAAATTTAAAATTGGTTTAGGGAGTTGCCACCAAATCATCACTGTCAAAGTTTTGTGGGATCAGTATACTATACTGTATTGGGCACACATTTGACCAGCCTGGTCTCACCAAATGGCGTATGAATGACACACAAATGTCTTAAGTCTTTTAGTGTGTTATCTGATAGCTGGTTACCCCAGCTCTTTAGCCATATTCAGTGTATTATTGTTAGCCATTTTAAGACAGACTTCCAATTAAGCTCCAAATAAGGGCTTGATATAAGCAGGCAAAGAAATAGCTAATCTTAAATAATCTGTGTTTGGCTGTAACAATTTCTTTCAGGCTTAGTACTTAGTTCACTTTGAGGGGACTGAACACACACACATATATATATCCAGCATCAGTGGCACCTTGGGAAGTAAAGTAAGGACAGACTAGGTCACAGCATTAAAGTTTTCTCACTTTCAGGTGAAAGGTTACAGAGTTTGAAACCATAAGAGGGAGAACACAGTTTTGGAGCTTACCGACTCCATGTGATGAAGTAGCACTGCCATATAAGGTGTTAATAAAATCATCTTTGAATCCACTGGATGAATTCATGCTCCCATTTTTGTGGTCAAGTAAGAAAACCAGTATTTCTTTGCTTCTAAAACGCTGACATTTTGGGTGTTGGAGGTTGTCACAGGACAGTCACAGAGTCCATTCGGGGGAAAAGTTTGACAAAGGAGAATTTAAGTTGCCTACTGCCATTACCAAACCTCCAGTCTCCAGAAATGCACCACTGTTCTCACCTGTCTGTCTATCAGCATTAGCTTTAATTAGCTATAACTACAAACGTAATGGTGATAGTCTCAATTCCAAATCAATCAGTCGTCGTCGAGGTTAAGTTATCAATTCCAGTAATGTCTGCAACGCAATGTTTTTCTTTTTTATGTTTACAGTGATGTGTGGAGGAGTGCCTTCTACTTTGTAGCCAAACTGGTAACTTGTATTTGTATTGTTTGTACTGAGTTAGTTTAGTTAAAAATGTCATTGGAAGTCCAACATGGTTTGCCGATATTTGCTGTGAGTGAGCTCCAATCAGCCTCAGGGTGTCAACAGAAGCAGCACTACAAGTTTCCCTCCACGGTAATAATTTCATATATTGGTTTTGTGACTATACTCTTTGTAAAACTAAAAGCGATGAAGTACTTTTAGTTTCTTTTTTAAGTGGTATTTTCTGTCAGGTAAAATGTTAGGTAAAAGATGTTGTTGTTTCTGATGCGACACGGAGATATAAAGCCGGCTCGATCAATAAAATGCTCGTTGTCCCCAGCAACAGGCGGTAAGCCACAGGCCATAAAGCTGCCGGCTCAGAGCAGCATCACTGTGCCATCAAACGGCAGAGAAGCACATAAAGAGATTGGACGTATCGACGTGGACACGCCGACGCGCAAGAGATGCACTCGCACACAAGCACACACACCCACCGTGTATATGATGCAGGCCCTTCAGTGTGGGAGATGCCACTGTTTTTAATCCAGCCTCGGCAGGGTATTAAAACTACTTTATGTGTGTGTGTGTGTGTGTGTGTGTGTGTGATGGGAGGGTTTGCTGGTTTAGACAGAAGCTTATGACGGCAACGTGGGGAGGGTCCCACCTCTCAAACCTGTCGTGTTTACATCCCCCAACTGCGAAATGTGATCTTGGTTTTATTGGCTCGGTCCAGTGTTTGCCAGGAGTGAAACATTCTTTTATATGAAAACAGAGAAAGCTATCAGCATCCCCTGGCGTTCCCATTGGCTGGGATGATAAAACTTTCCCAGTAGTTTGCAAGAAATGTTTCTTTTAATGTAAACACTAGCTAGCTAACATGGAGTGGAAACAGTAAAAGATGGACTTTTCTGGGGTTTACACTCAAAGGTGTTATTACATTCAGCATAGACGTTTTCTACTGACCCTGCAAAAACACATTAGCTTTCAATTTTGTGCTGTCAGTCATTACATAAGACTGCGTGGTGAGTCGTTTTTTCTCTTACATGCTCAAAACTAAATTATTCCGCAAGCTAATGGCGGAGGATGACTCATTACTTTAATAACAACCTGTAGTGTGCTTTACTTCCATGACAACTATCATTTTGTCAGGGTAGGCCTCCCATGCAGATGGTGATTGTCACATCCTCCCATCCGTGCATTCAGCTTTCCAGCCAGTCCCTATTGTACTGTATTTATTGTAATTATCTGAACCGTATTAACAAACTTTCCTGCACTTTTGTGTGCTATTTTATTATTATTATTTTACCAGCCAATCATAATTACTGCTCTCCATCATCTCTTTCTCTCCACCTGACCTCCATCTGGCTGTAACCAGACACCTACCTGCTCCCTGTCACCTGTAACACACCAGGAAGTAGATTTCAAGGGATATTCCTTGAAAGCCGAACAGAATAGAAAGACAGTTTGTAGTTAAATAAATGTTTACAGATTGAACCAGTATGGGATCCACAGTCCCATATACACTGACTATATGCATGCAGGGTAAAACACAACGTAGAGTAGTATTGAAGATAGGAGTCTTTTAAATTTATATGTTTTTGAAATAGTTCATTTTAAATGAATAAATAAATATGGTTCATTATGTTGATGTTAAGGTAGCAATATTTCATTTCAATATCTAAACTTTATTTTTACAGCAGCATTACTGGTTTACTGTTTCCAAGATCATCTTTCTTTTCCTTCCGTTAAAATAATAATAGTCAATGTGTCAAAATAAAGCAGCACACCTGTAAAAGCCTCTTCCTGTCGCTAGGGAAGAAACTCAAAACAAAGAAACCGAGGAGCGCTGGTTTCTATTGGAGATGAAGCCCCCTTAAGCAGCCTGTGATCGATCCCCCGCTTTAATTCTTTAATGGCTGGTTTGACCCTCTGGCCTCGTCTCTTCTCTCTGGCTCAAATTGTTTTTAAATGGCTTCACTTTGTGAAGCTCTCGGCTCCTCTGATTGCATTAGTATCGGGCTGGACGGGTCAGAGGCTTTTGTCGCAGGCTACATTAGTGTTAATTCATTATGTGTGTGTGTGTGTGTGTGTGTGAGCATGCCATATGCCTCTCTACGTATGTATTTGTTTGTGACATTGGGCACATGTGCATCTTTGGACACTGAGCGAATGTTTAAATGATTTAGGTTGTGAGTTCTGTGGCTTGTGTGTGTGTGTGTGCGTGTGCCTTTCAGGGATTGCTTTAAACATTCAGCCAGGCTTTCATCTACTTCTGAGGTCACCCAGCCAGGCTCATGATGATGATGATGATGATGTTCTCTCCAGTCAACATGATGTCAACATCACCTACCTCATGTAACCAATAATAACCGTCTGTCCACCATAAGATGACGGCATGTTGAGTTTTAAAATGTCTGACGTTGTGCTCATTGTTTCCAAACCCAGTTGTTTTCCTGCTTAAATCAAACTCACTGATGTTTTTCTTTTCAGTGTGATTTCAGATAAGCCTAGCCTTAGTACTTGATAATTAGATGGAGACGCCACTTGAAGGTAAAAGTCCTTGTTTGAATCTCTCAACGATGAATGGCAGGTCTTGTTGCATGTTTATTAGGTTGCTAATTTAATGAAGAAGCGAGAATATTAACAAACGTCCAATCCACTTTCTGTTTACGTGTGCCCACTGTCGCAGAAACAGTAAATCCAAATGCTTAACGGTCTCCGTTAGCTTGGCATGCGTTGAAGCAAAAAGCAGATCATCTTTGTTGGAGAAGGTGAGCACTATGAGCGCAAATGCTACAAATATTATAGACAGCAACTGAGCTAAGCCAGGCTAATCTCTTTGACAGACATATCACAAAATATGTCAGAAAAAAACAAACATATTTGTCTCATGTGGTAGCTACAAGGAAAATACAAAAACAACTGACAAGGAAATACATGTTCGAAGATAAAACAAGATCAAGTTCATGCTGAAGGTTTTTAATGACCTGATTGGCCATTTTTTCTCTCCTCTCCTCTCCTCTCCTCTCATGTAATTAGGCCATATTCTTCTCTCTCTTCAGGCCTGATTATTCAGAGCAACAGATGCCCCTCTTTCCTCTTTCTTCCTCCAGTCAACCCCCCGCCCAGACAATCTTGTCTTATTTTACAACATTTGCACTTGCCGATTTGATCCCTGTTAGCATCATCCGTTCGATCCTTTTCCTACCCTCCGTTGTGTGGTGCTTTCCTCTTCTACCTCTTTTACATTCCCCTTTCATCCATTATTTTTCTCCTTCTTTCTCACTTTCTCCCTTATCTCCTCTCTTTTCTCTCTCCCTCATCCCTCTTTCCTGCCTTCATCTGCTCAGTATCAGCCCCACAGACCGGCCGTTATGTAACAGTCAGGTGATGTGTTGGCTCATTGAAGGGCCTTAAAGGGTCCTGACAAACACTGCTTCTCCCCTCTGATACACTCCGCCTCATCAGTGATTATGTACCTAAGTAAGCTGTGTCACATTCAAAGGCATCGTAATCTTAGTACAAAATAATCTAGTCTGTTGGCTCGTTTTATTTCCTAAACGTCTATTTAGTAACCAGCTTATTTGAAAAAAATCATCATGTTCAAGTCATGCCAGAAGAACAATTATTGTAAACTGTATTGTAAACCAAAACATTGCCACAAATACGGCTCTAACTGCTTGGACTGCTGACGTCGGATCTGCTGCTGTTTCTGGTTGAAGCACTTAATGAAGTTTGTAATTCTTTCAAAATCAGAAGGCTGTGATGACACCAATGAAAATACCATTAAAAATCACATTAAAAGCAGAGAGAGCAGAAACACTGTCGAGGTAGCAAAACAAATTTTACACTTACAATCCAAAAACCATTAGAAAAGTAGACAATGGAGCAAAAACCAATGTATAAGCACTCAAATGCACTACTAAACTCGCCGTAAATACAAAAACACACATTCACATGATGATCAGATGGCTCAATACTTTGAACAAGTGTATCTGTCTGTGATAAAAGCTAAAAATGAGACTTGTGGACATGCTGAAAGTGGGTTGTTAAAGTCCCACAAAGACAAACACAGTGTTGGACCAACAAGATGAGTTTTGCCATCAGTGTCTTGGTAGAAGGTCTCGCAGCATGAGGTGACCATATGTTGCAGCCCTCCCTGCCAACGGGTGTTTCATTTTCTTTCCACTTGCATGTACTTTTCTTCTTGTTATTCTTACACAATACATTTAGGCTCTCAGCATTCTGACTTTCACGTAAGAACAGTTTCAATGCCTACATGAATTAGCTATTTCTAACTAATTATTGACACCTACTGTAGTCCCACTGGGCCTCCCACATATTGACTGCAGGCACATTACAATGATATATTGGTTTCATGAGTCATGAGCACACTCCCTGTTTGATTATGCACCATTTAATCAGGTTGTGTACATCTCCGGCACATTGAATCTTGTCTGTTTATAATAATGTGGTTAATAATGCTGTCAAGCTCACTGGAGTAGAGAGAAGTTTCAGCGTCGGCAGTGAGGTTTTTAATTTCCACAATGCGCCGTTGCGTTTGTGCTGCATAATAAAAGAGGCAGATTAGGATATCTTTGAAATCATAAGCCTAAAAAGTAAATTCTTAAGTGAACTTGTTTGTTTGCAGAACTCCTTGGCCTCATGACAGGATCCTCCAGGAACTGATCTGCATTTGCAGTGTTCAAATAGGTTTACTGTTGCCTTGTAATAACAGTAAAGGTTGTTGTTTCAACGTGGTAATGTGTGCCATGTTTTAGGAAAACGGCTACAAGCACGACTCTTATAGGGACTCTTAGGGATGGACGATATGCAAAAGAGTATCGTGATTACGTGGACAAGTATTGTGTTTGCGATATGAGTCACAATTTGAGTGAGAATTTTTCATTTTTCATTTTTTTCATTTCATTTTCACTGAAAAACAAAAAATGACGATGATGTGATTTTTACCGGGGTCTGTAAACAAACGTGTTCCCTTGCATCTAGATAATATGATTTGTAGACTGGGACATATCTGTTTCATTTATGATGGTATGTTGTGACACATTTTACTTTTGGATATGACACCATATTGCAGCTGTGCAGCTCTGTATATTGAATATCGTTACATTTTTGACTAAAATTCCGATTCATTTAGACGAGTTCTGACTGAACGAGACTCTATTTTTAATTGTCCCCTGTTTCTTTCTCTTTAGGTGCTGATATTTGCTGAAGATGAGTAGCGGGGGGGAGCCCCCCAGAGGGGGAGAGTCCCTGAAGAGGAAGGAGTGTCAGTCAGACCTCCTGGGCCCCAGGTGAAGACCTTCAGTCTCAGTTCATGTTCACTAAACATAACATAAACACACACCTCCTTACAATAACCAAATACTATACTTCAAGTCATTCTTCAGGATGCTGCATGACCTCACCAGGAACATCAGTGTACAGTTCAGTATCCAATCAATTATTAATCATGCACATCCTCATTACAGGGTTGGGTGTCACTTATTGATTCATATTTTTGATTCTTGTCTTACCGTTTGTGTTTGAAAAGACACTTAAATATGCTTAAAGTCAATTCTGCTCTTATTTTGAACAGATAATCAGTATTTTTTTTAAAATCATGATTTATTTTTTGTAATCAGGTCAAATAAAAAAAAATGTTATTCATTCTTTTATGTAGGGAGGGGAGGGGGTGTGTGAACTGAATCGAGGCTCTCGCAGGTCGATGAAGAAAAATGCTGCTGCAGCATTTTCACAGGCGACGGTTTATATAAAGGCTAACAAGTGACTGTTCTTTCAGTGTCTGAGAGGATGTTTGAAGGTTGTAGCGACGATGTACTGAGGTTATAACGAGGATACAAGAACGTTGTGTTTCAGCTTGTCGTGAGGTTGTTGGGACGTCGACTCGCTGTTAGAGGATGTCTGTGTTGAATAAAAAGGCAAAATAATCTCTGCACAAGATCGTGCAAGGAGGGAAGTCCATTAAACATAAAGGTGCATCCTCATGAGGTTTGAGTACAGCAGTGGTGATGTTCCCAGTTGTAGTCATAATGCTACACGATTAGCTAATGCTAGCCTATCAAGTGGAAACAGTGTAAAACAGTCTGCTTTTAACCTTTGAGTGAATTTATTTAAAATAATTTAATTATCTAAATTTTGCACTTGAAAATTCTCTACAAATTGACACATTTGATGGTAGATGCTCATCTTCATTTTCATTCTGTGAATATTTCATTCCTTTTTTTTTTTTGGTGTAAATGTTGACAATGTCTTCCGTTCTCGTCCCTGTCCTCCAGCCCTAAGAGGAGCACTGAGAGGAGGAACCGGGAGCAGGAGAACAAGTACATCGAGGAGCTGGCCGAGCTGATCTTCGCCAACATCAACGACATGGACGACCTCAACGTCAAGCCGGACAAATGTGCCATCCTCAAAGAGACGGTGAAGCAGATCAGGCAGATCAAGGAGCAGGGTGAGGATCCACTCTGGTTCACTCTGCCTGGCTAATGTTTATTACTTCTCCTCCTCCTACAACAGTTTTTGTGCCATATACTTTACATGTATGCATGTGCGTATGATTATAAGCTTACATTGTGAAAGAAGCGGCTGTAAAATGGTGGATACATTTCAGAATCAGAATTAGATCCTTTCAGCCAGATAACATTTGGAAAGTCTAGAAGAGCCACGCAATTAAATCATTTTATCCACGATCAAGTTAGCAGTGTGCGAAACCGGAAGTTGGCTGGAAGTCTCTAGTGTACATGTTCTTTGGGTCCCACAATGCTGAAGCTACGCAGAAGATCCGGGTCATTTTTTACGAGGGAAGTCGAACTTTTCTGGCTTCATGGGCCACTGAACACTGTAGTTCATAGGAATGAACGCGGCACCACCGCTGATGCTGTATCCACTTCTTCCTTAATACATCCACGGAAGAGAGCATCATGTTTTTCTAAAGTTACAGGAACTCAAATCACAGTTGTGAGTGGCACTTTTTTAGTCTACCCTAACCTGCATGTGTTATATTTTACATGAAAACGTGAAATAATGCTTCAGGCAGAAGATTACTATTTTAAGTGGAAATGAGTTGAGAAAAGTTCAACTTCTAAGGAAAGAAGTGAGTAACACTGTTTCATGATGAAATCGAGTCTCTCACCACCACAAACAGAGAAAAAGTGCCCAAGGAGAATGTAGAATGTGATTTTTGAGTCTTAAATCATTTTATAATATCATGTTATTGACTCCTCACAGGTTGTACTTGTTACACACTACAAAAATATGTGTATGTGTAATCACAGTCTAATTTTGCTGTGTGAACCAAAGTAAACCAAAAATAGAGATGACACCAATCAACCAAAAAACAGCTTCTTTCAACAAGCATTAAACACCCACAATTTGAACTGTGGCTCTGTCCTGTTGATCAGTTTCAGCCTTGTATGTGAGAGTTAACTATGTAATAATAATAATAATGTGTGTGTGATGGTGAGACACACTGAGACAGAGCTGTTATGTAACACTGACCAACATGATGTAAGAGGAAAGCAGGCAGATCTGCCCTCAGCTCGCTCTCTCGACCTCCATATCGACCCCCATTCTTCACTGTTCCCTCCTTTCCTTCACCCTCCTTTCTTTTTCACCTTTCCTCCCTCCTCCCCTCTGTCTTTATCTGCTTTCCACCCCCACTTTATTTATTTTATCCCCTTTTCACCATTCCACAAACCATCTTTGTCATTTAATTTCCTACATTTTCCTTTTTATGTCCTTCATATCTCTTTCCTTTTTCCCTTTTACTGGCCATCTTTCCTTTCCTTTCCTTTCCTCCTCCTCTTTGCAATCTGTCTTCCTCCCTATTCCTTCTGTCTCTCTAGCTCCTCTCTCCTTTCGTCCCTCCTCTTCCCCTTCTCTCTTTCTTTCCTTACCTCTTCCCCTCTCTCTAGCTCCTCTCTCCTTCCCCTTCTCTCCTTCTTTCCTTTCTTTCCTTACCTCTTCACCTCTCTCTCTCTCTCCTCCCCTCTCTCCATCACTCATTTTCTCATGCTCCCTCTCCTCTTTTTGGTCCTGCGGTCAGCCAGTCGGTGTCCATGCGTTTGAGCACTGTTTGTGGCTGAAAACAACAGCTGAATAAGCACACACACACACACACACACACACACACACACACACACACACACACACACACACACACACACACACACAC
>JBBPCS010000393.1:12345604-12358386 GCA_037974645.1 Hollardia meadi | reverse complement strand
CACACACACACACACACACACACACACACACACACACACACACACACACACACACACACACACACACACACATTACTTCAGAGACTGTTGTTGTCCAGCGGCCTCACTGTTTAACTGAGGTGGATTTGAAACTAAATGAGTGAAATATCAAACAAAGGTTTTAATAAAGTAACATAAGAATAGAATAAATCCATAAAATCAAACCAGCAGAAAGGTGTAAATCACTACAGTTTAATAAACAGTAGGTGAAACTCGGTAGCTTTGTTTAGTGCAGCAATTTGGTCACCTGATGGAAAGAGAGAAAATAGACGTAGACAAAAGGAAATAGTGTTGTGCTTCCTTGTGTGTGTGTGTGTGTCCCAAACGGGTGTGTGTGTTTGGTCCACAAGTTCTATTTAATTGCAGGGTCATATTATAGGTGGAAGATAAGTGTGTACGTGTGCTTCCGTTTCTGTCAACTCAGCAGTTGTCCCCATGTTCAGACCTGGAAAAACAGTGCCATGTATACTGTATATACATTATTTATATATGTGTGTGTGTGTGTGTGTGTGTGTGTGTGTGTGTGTGTGTGTGTGTGTGTAGCTGAAAAGTTTACTTGAGAATGCAGCCAAATGTAAGGGGGTGTGTGTATTACATATATTACAAAGCACAAAACTCCTTTAGGTCGTACAACCCTGACCAGAGGTCAGATAGAGACTCGACTACTTATTCAATTAGTTTTCTGGCGATCGACTAATTGAAGTAATTAAAAAGCAGCCATGTGAAATAGGCGTTCTCTTTTGAAGTTGTTGCAGCTGTGAGCATAACGTTGGGAGAGCTGCCACAGTGTGGAAACTCTCGAGTGCCGGCTTCGAGCATCTCATTATAGAGCGCAAGAGTTCATTCAGATCAGCACTTCTGTTCATCTCGTTTCCACGCATTAACTCTGCTCGTCTACGTTTCTTCTTGATTTCACCTGATGTTTTTGGGTTAGGGTTAGTTGTAAACTCTGTCATGTACACTCAAGTAAATGGTTAATGGTTTGAAACGGTTCGTTCATATTAATTCAAGTATTGAATATCAATTTTTTTCCTACATGTAATTTGTAATATGGCTTTAGGTTGTAACCATTAGTCCTATCCACGCAGTGACCTAAAAGTTATTAATTAGCATTAATCCCAATAACAAGTCGGGCAAAGCAATATTACTGGCGCAAGTCTGGGACAAACAACATGTTGTTCTGAGCAATAACACACAATGCATCTTCTTTGTAGCGTCCATGTTTTCCCACATTACGAGTTAAAAGCTCACAAACAGTGAAATCGGAAGAACAACTTCCCAGCTCGGGAAATGGGACGATCTGAGGAGCACACGAATGCACTATGACACACAGAAAATGTTACACAACATCACTTAATAACCTATTTGAAGGTAATTGGGGATGTGCGATACAGTGTATCATATTTATTGATTTTTAAAATCAATAAATAAATTCCAACCTACATGACGGCCACTCCAGCCTCTGCAGTGACAGGGTTTAAAGGCTGATGACTCTGTACAGCTCTGGTACAGGAATGTCAGCTATGTGGCCTAATGGGGCCATGGGAGGCTTAACAGTCCAGTTGTACAGCCAGGGAGGAGAGTGGAGACTGGCCTCTAATAGGACTAAATGTGTGTAATGTACCGCACATTGTAACACAGTGATACCTGCTCTCCATGACATTCCAGGCACTCAAACCTGCAGGGCTTGATAGTTCACCATCAGATCGGTGGAGAACTCGGGTTATAGTTTACACTAGAAGAAGGTGTAACTCGGGGGTAAAGCGAAGGACTAACCAGTGAATGTAATCAGTGAAAGGTCCTCACATACACACACACAGGACAAAGTGTGTGTGTGTTGGGTGACATCATCACAAAAACAACACTGTCTGTGTTTTCTGGGAAATAAAAATTACCTGCCAAGAGGCAGAACTGAAGAAAAAGTTTTATCCAAGAAATCAAACCTGTTGTGTCGTAAACACATTATTTAATATCAGCCTTTCTTTTGTTGTTTGACCTTAACTTTTGACATTCAATTTCACCACATCGTCAGTGAGTCATGCATTCACTAAATTTCTTTTTAAAAAGGTTTGTTCCTCTTTACTCAGAAAGTAGAATGATGCTTTTTTTCTTTTACAGGAGTGACCTTTTGGTTAGTTAATGTTATTTCTCCTCATTCAAAGAAATTCATTTCAAAACTCTGAAACCGGCCACGTCTCAAGTGTTTTAACCCCCTCTTTCTGTGTTTCTCATTACAGAAAAAGCTCCAGTGGCTGATGCTGAGGAGGTGCAGAAGGCCGACGTCTCCTCCACAGGACAGGGTGTCATTGATAAAGACGCCCTGGGGCCCATGATGCTGGAGGTATCTTTAGCCTGACAGGTCCACCTCTGTTGTTATGGTCTGAGGAAGAGTCTAAAGGTCAAAGCGATAGGGAAACAAAACGGAAGGTGCAATTATGACACCAAGAATGATTACTCAAACAAATATTTATATTGACATCAGCAGCCTCCTACGAAGGCACATTTTCACAGCTGACACAACAGAGGGGAAGAAGTGACCAGTCTGTATTAAATGAGGCAGTGCACTGTAATTTAACATAAAGTGAGAATTATTGTCAGAGCTCCAAATGCCACCGTTACAGCAGTGCAAATATAGAAAAGGACATCCGACTTCAGAAAAGCTGCAGGTTTTTTCATGCATGTTGTTGTCTGAAACTCGTTTAAAGCTGGTGGAGCGTCTTCCTGACTTTAAATGGAGTTGCACTCTGCAGTGACACAGAGAGATAAGACTTCCTCTGGCTAGTGGCAATGCCATCATCAAGCCTGCCCTAGTGTGTGTGTGTGTGTGTGTGTGTGTGTGTGTGTGTGTGTACGTGGTGACGTATAACATGGGATCCAATGAGGTATAAATACCTTTTCTGAAAAGCCAGATTAGAAAAGGAAGGGGAGGAGCTTGACCACACACACAAACACACACACAGGCTATATATAGCTTTCACCAGTTAAAACATTGACTGAGGTGTCATTCCAGCCAAGACCCTTTTTATTCTATTCTACTCTATGCTATTCTATTCTATTCTGCACCAGCATTAGGATGGTAAGCTGGCAGACGTACAGTCGGAGGCTTGTGCAGACATGCGGCAGGCTGAAGGACATTTCGCTGTCTGTACATGTAGTTCGAAAATGCTAAGTTGACAGAAAAATATACACATGAGAACACACGCACAGTGCTGGAGAAGCCACTGTAGACTTTCTGTTAAAGCTTTAATTATAATGGCACTCTGCAACTTAATGCTGCATATTTTTTGTGACATAATTAAGAAGATTTGTTCTTATTTATATCAAGTTTCACGCAAAATATGCAGTGTTATTTTAAAAGAAACACACATTTTATGTCTACACAGATCCAAAATTGATGCATTTGTTCCAGTAAACTGTCTTCTCACAGGAACAAATGGGTTCTCTGTTATAATAATAATAAAGTTTATTTGTAACGCACTTATCAAAGCAATGTTACAAAGTACTTTACAACAAACACACAATGCACACAAAAATAAAATATACAGTAATGTATGACTAGAGGCTGGCATATGGAATAAAAGAGGATGCATGATTGAAAGCGTAAATAAAGACACAAGGATTAAATGTAAAAACAATTTGTGATTTAAAATAGAGAAGTGTAAGACTTAAGTGCAATTTGAAGGAGAAAATACAGTGTAGCTCAAACATTAGACCCAAAAATTAAAAGCAAAGATTATGAGACAGCCTTTCGATAAAGGAAGAAGATACTGATGATGGGAGACAAGGTTCCTCAGGCAGGTCACTCCACAGCCCAGGAGCCCTAACAGGAAACACTCCCCCTGAACTCTGTTGGCAAGCATACATCAGAATACACATCTGAAGTAATGTGAAGACAAAAAATAAAGTTCATGCTGATCAAGTGGCAAATCTGCTCTTCCAAAATGACAATAAACGGTTCAACTTTGGTATTTTTAATGTATTTTTAGCAGGCAGCCAAATCCAAACCGGAGGAGTAAAACCTCACTTTTCACATTCACTTCTGTTAATTGAGTCTAATCAGCTTTGGGTGGAAAGTTCAAATGAACTTTAATTAACATCCAATCTTCCCTCTTTATCCCTTTTACCGTCTTCTGTCTTCATTTTTTTCCTTTCCCTCCTGCTGGCCTCATACTTTTTCTTCTTCCTCTAATCTCACTCTCTCTTCTTCTCTTTCCTCTTGCTCCAAACTCCCAAAATATCCTGCCCCTATTTTCATATATATAATTCAATTTTCTCCTCTTTGCTCTTATCTCTACTTTCCACCTCTTCTGTCTGTCCAACTATCTCGTCACCCTTCCTTCACTCTTTTTCCTCACCCCTCAGGCCCTGGACGGCTTCTTTTTTGTGGTCAACATGGAGGGCAACATAGTGTTTGTCTCGGAGAACGTCAGCCAGTATTTGCGCTACCAGCAGGAGGAGCTGATGAACACTAGCGTCTACAGCGTGCTGCATGTTGGAGATCACACCGAGTTTGTCAAGAACCTCCTGCCCAAGAGCCTGGGTAAGAACCACAGAGATTTTCCTGGATCATGGTCTGAAGGAGGAGCGATTTCAGATAATCCTCCAACTTACATTAAGACAGCTCTTTGTTTGTAATGCAAGTTTTCTGTTAGTTTATGTTTATATATACAAACGAGGCTGCCTAATTAAATATGCACTAACTTGTATACATTTCCAGAACAGAAATATGAACACCTAGAATAAATAAACACCTGAATAAACACCTAGATGTTTGATTGTCTGAAAGAAAACAATGTATGGAAGCAAAGTAGCCCAAAATCTGAAAAAGTGACCAGTGCATGAAAAACAAACCACTTTAGCTTGAGATGAGTCGTCTCAGTTAACCTGAACAAATGTTGGCTAGCTGTCAAACCAGAAAGTGTAAATGTAAACAGCTAATATCAATATTCTGTTAATCTTGCACTGACGGGCCTCTGTCTTCACACGAGCTCACAGAGGTCAGGAGGGGTGGGAGGAATTCAGGTAGGGACAGAACTTGTTGCAGGTATACTGAAAACCAGTGTTGCTGTTTCCAGAGGAAACACAGCTAATTGATTAGCTACATAAGTAAGTTCCAGCTGGACAGACCTTGATTAAAAAAAGGTTTAGATGAGCACTAAACCCAAACCACTTCAGGTCGACTGTTGTCAGCTGTTTTCGCTGTAGGATGTGACAGTTTGTTGTTTCCACGTGTGTGCTGACGCTCTGGATGCCAAGTATGATCTCCAGCTTAAACATGCTCACGCTGACAGCTTCTAATCTGTCCCTTTTGTCCTGTTGTCTCTCTTTCTCACGCAGTCAGTCATCGCAGCAGTGATTCGTCCAGCCGGAACAGCCACACCTTCAACTGTCGTATGCTGATCAACCCGTACGCCGACGGCGAGGCGCGGCCGGCGTCTGACCAGCAGGACGTGTCACAGCAGAAGTATGAGACCATGCAGTGTTTTGCTGTGTCCGAACCCAAGTCTATCAAGGAGGAGGGGGAAGGTATTGTCTCTAACTTGTCGTAGGTGTTGTTTGTGTTTGTTTTTTGATTTCTTCCTTACTGTTTTATTTAGTTTCTCTGTCCCTACATCTCTCTCATGGTTTTTCATTTGGATTTAAATTTTATACTCTTCTGTCTCAGCCTTTTCTTTTCATTTTCCCTCTTTTATCTGTCTTTTCTTTTGCACTCTCTTGTTCTATCTCTCTTGATTCGGTCTCTCTTGATTTCCATGTCGTTCAATTTGTTCCTCCGTCTTCTTAGATTTGTCCTTCCTCTCCGACATGTTCTCTCTCTCTGTGTTGACTTTCTGTCTGTTTCCCATCACTTTTTCCATCCCCACTTTCCCAGTCTCTTGTGTCCTGTCCTCCTTTCATCACCACTCCTCTCTACTTGTCCTCCCATCCACCGGCAGAGACTAATTAGTGTGTGGCACTTTGTCATCTTCCCATCTTATCTTATCACACACATACACACTAGGGAAAAGAATCTGTCTGGCATTCTAATTTTAGATGTCTGACAACCAGATATTGTGCCAATCTCTCCCCCGACAGGAGGAGGATGTCTGGTGGACAGATGGAGGGGCTGCAGGTTGAGACTGAGCTTTTGGCTCATGTTAAAATTTGAAACTGGAAGGTCTTGACATCAGTGTGGTCTTGACATTAAATATTAATAATAATAATAATAATCACGCACCAGCAACTTGGTAATTAAATCACAATTTTACGAGTGCAAACAAACTTGATGAATTAAATAACAATGCGCACAAGTAGTACAAACAAGTAACTAAACAAAACATTCAAGATAAACAGGAATCAAAATTCTTTGTAAGCGTTCAGTTCACAGCTATTTGAGTTGGTATTGGACCGATATCGGTGTTTGATTGGTGCATCCCGAGCCTAGTATAGCCGCTTTAGCCTCAACGTATAGTTAGCTACATTTTTGATGAAGCGAACATCAAATTCGAGGGCTACGTGTGAACTGTAGGTACACATTAACCCTTTAACACACAACCATACATTCAAATCAAGCTTGATCGTGAAGCTGTGGTTGGAGGTTGGAACAGTGACTGAGGTTCATGTTGAGTTTTTTAAACTGGGATTGAAGTTCAAACCAGTTCAAACTTTTCAAATGAGAGTGAAGCTGCAGTTGCATTGATGTTGTGAGGTTGGTATTCACTCCTATGATTGAGGGACTAATTGATTTACCAGGACATTACATTAGTTTTCCCTTTTCTCTCCTTTAAGTAACAAACTAAATGGCACTGACTTGTCTCTAATGTATTCAAATGACTTTGCATTAATTGCACATTCAGAAAAGCTTTTTGCTGCACTTTAGATTTACAGCACTCCACTGTGTGCCACTGGAATATATTGACTACGCATTATAAAACTAAACTGAAGGAAACGGTAACAAAGATAGACTTAACATAGATTTACTTAAAAGACTATAAAGTGAAGCATACATTATCTCTATGAATGTACAGACAGAAAGACAGACAGCATGATTAATAAGGCAGACTAAGACTACTGTTTTTAATGAGAGCGCTGTGAAGCTAAAACAGTTGTAGAGCCGGAACAAGACTACTAAAGACGACTAAAGAGAGCTCACAATTGAAATCACGTTGTTGTTGTAATATACAAGCTAGATCCCGATGCATTAATTGGTGAACAATCATTTTGACCCATACTTTTCCAAACTTGCAGATTTCCAGTCATGTCTCATCTGTGTGGCGAGGAGAGTCCCGGTCAAAGAGAGACCTGTGATGCCCGCGTACGAGAGCTTCACCACGCGACAGGACCTTCAAGGTAGGACAGGAGGAGGAGGTTCTACTGCCAATGCGTCATGTGATCAGCGTTGTGCCAATATGTAACGGTGTTGGCCACATCCCATTCGATAAGTACTCGATTGTAGGCTGTAGGCTCTCAAAAATACTTCACACAGTGGATTCTTGCTGACTTGACGACTGGAACTCGAGTCCACTGGTTAGGTTAACATCTAAAACGGAGCAGTACTCTGTTAACATCAGGTGTTTAACCTGTCCAGGTAAGATCACGTCCCTGGACACCAGTCTGCTCCGTGCGTCCATGAAGCCGGGCTGGGAGGACCTGGTCCGGCGGTGCATACAGAGGTTTCACCTGCAGAATGATGGCGAGATGTCCTTCGCCAAGAAACACCAGCAAGACGGTGAGTCAGACAGTTCAGAGCTCACCCTGCAGCCTAAACAACTAAAACCTTTTCATTCTTTTTCTTGCTGATTCTTGATTCCTTTCTTAGATTCATTGTGGACTTGTTATGGATTCAGTGCTTTAGGATTTCTTTGAGGAATCAATCAAAGAAGTGTTCTGCATATTAAATACACCTGTAGCACTTGAGGGTGTGATCTAAAGATTATTTTCATGATATAAACGGATAACCCTCTCTTGCTCGACTAATCTATAAATAGACAAACTGTTACCTCACCTTTTTGTTCACTATACTTCTTTGTCTTTTTTGTTGCCACTCATGTGTTATGATGTTGATGGGGTTTTTTTCCCTTAACAAGTGTATTTTTCTGCCTGCCCGTCTCTGTGCAGTGTTGAGGAACGGCCATGCTCTCAGCCCTCTGTACAGATTCTCCCTGGCAGACGGCACCAACGTCTCAGCTCACTCAAAGAGCAAACTGGTTCGGTCTCCAGCCACCAACGAACCACAGCTCTACATGTCCCTGCACATCCTCCAGAGGTACCAGACACTCTTTCTCTGCCTCCCTACACTGTATTTAGTCTTTAGTAGCATGTTTCAGCATAATGAGTTTGTTTGTAAGTTTGTTCATTTTTTCTTTTTGGGTGCAATTCTTTCCTATTACAATATTCCCTCCCCTGGACAGGAGACTTGTTTGAACTTATTTGAACCTAACAAACATATGTAGGTATTAAACAAATTGGATGTGCAATGAGAGTACCGACATTTTTTTAGCATGTTTATAAATAGTTTAGCTTTGTAACAGTAGTATAGTATAGATTAGTAGTAGCATGGGGACAACAGCAAGAATCTCATGGCATTTATTTGGCAACATACAAGCATGTTACATGGTCAGTATGTAACATGTTAAAAGTTGTATTTTAAAAGCATTCATTTACATTATAAACATCTAACTATTTGTACTCGGATGTCAAATATAATCTGAGAAATCTCTTGATTCCTCTTGATTTTGGACAAAGACGGGATACAGCAATGTGGATTAAGAACAAAGAGCCTGTTATTCAAAACGGCCGCCACATGTATAGACCAAAACTGACACAAGCACTGCCAGTCAGTTTGTCTACAGTATCTCCGTCCCTCCCACCCACCACCGGGAGCGACTGCGTCTCAACCAGCAACCGGCCTTTGGTATGACCATTCAGAGTCAGCAATTGGACAGCGGTCAGAAAACAATGCCAGGACTGTTACCCGGAGCATTCGGGGGTTTATGGCGAGAACTTGGCCCTTTTTACTTCGACACAGTGAAAATTATCGCTCCAGCATTCAGCACAAATGGAGCTTTGTGTAGCGGATTCGTGTTTAAACTCTCTCTCTGTTACAGCTTTAGGCCTCGTTACAACTTTGTTTTCTCAGTTGTGTACATGGTTTAAGAGCTGCTCTACTTTCTGACATGACTGACTACAGCTGAAAGAAGGGGAGTTTTTTTTGTCTTTCTTTAACCCTCTCAATGGTGTAGTTTTTACTGAACCCAAAATGCTATTCACTACTTTTAATAGACATTTACTGAAAACCACCAATTACAATATGACTAGTTTTTTTTGTAAAGACTGGGTCACGCTTTTTTAAGAACTGGTGTCACTTTTCTTGAAGGGGCAGATATCAGAATTTTGAAATTAAATGATTTTATATCAATTATTTGACTTGGTCAGGACTTAACCATAAATGTTCTTGACCTTGGAAAGTGTAGCTTGACCAAACATAAATAAATAAATAAATAAAAATTTTAAAAAACCCACCTTAATTTAACTTCCTGGCTTGCTGTCAACCGCTTCTCCTGGTCTTTGAGGATTTTTCTCAAATTGTGTTACCTTGAGTATCATGGTATTATAGAAGCTATGTGACAATATGGCCACTGACCTATGGTACAAACAGAATTTATTGTAACACACAGTATACCAGTGTACATGTGAAGCACATTCTTGCTATTACCTGTGTGTTTAGCTACATTTTGCCTTGTAACCAAGCAGCAGTATTTTTAGGATATAAATAAATCAAGATAAAAACCTTGTTGTATACTGGAAGTAAATGAACAACTATTATATTTGATTACAGATGGCAGTTTGTAGCCAGGTGACCTTGGTTAAAGGGGTTATTAAGAAAAAGTCAAAATTTTGAACTCTAAGTAATACTTTGCAAACTTTATTAGATTGAACAAGCTACACAAGCAAAAGTACTGGCATATATGTACTGTATGTATCTACTGCATGTCAATACCTGTATGTACTGTAGTTACTAGATGACCTTCTGAATTGTACGTTCCATGAATGAAATGTGACTCTTTGCCTCCACGTCATCCATTATTACAATTGTGGAACATACATCTTGCAGGTTTCATCACTTATACATTGTATATTGTTTTGTGAGATCTAATTGACCCAGTGTACATTAACTAACCACCTGTGATGTTTACAGCATCATTCTCAAAATTCATACATATTCATACATAAGATCTGCTTGTGGACAACCAGCGCTCTTCTGGAGCAGCTCTGATGTTTCTTTTCTTTTCCTTCCAGGGAGAACATGGGTGGCATGACTGCAGACCAGGGCATGGCCAAGCCGATGACCCCAACCGGTGTGAGTGGTCCCTCCCCTTCCCCTGATCCCAGTGTCATCAGTAACACGCACCACTCCACCACGGCCTCCAGTGCCCCCGGACGTGCTTTTGGGGCCGTATCGAGTCGGGCGCCCACGCCTCAGGGAAACAGCCACGCACTCAAGCTGGGCAGCCCATCAGCTCATGGAAGCCCCAGCGTCACCTCAGGGGCCCAGGGTGCCATGTTGTCTCCTCGTCATCGCCAGAGCCCCAGCGTGGCGGCTAGCAGCTGTAGTAGCCCTCACCTCCCCCAACATCCCCCTGGTGCTTTCTCTCCTGCAGCTGGCCTCCACTCGCCAGCATCTGTGTGCAGCAGCACAGGCAATGGCCAAGGGTTCAACTCCCTTAGTGCACTGCAAGCCCTCACCCAGGGCCACAGGCTTTCCGGGGGGCTCAATGAGGGGCAGCATCCAGAGTCACCTGACAGAAAGCCAGTTGGCCTTCAGAGCCCTCTTCACAACAGCAGCGCTGGTCGCCAACTAGCCAAGAACAGTCCAAGCTTAGAAGACGACTTGTTTGGAACTTTTGGTGAGCAGCAAGACTTGTTGTCTTCACAGAACCAGGAGGGTGAGCAGGAGGAGGGGAGAGACGGTGACCCCGACAGCTTCGCAGGTGATGAAAGCTTAGGGGAGCTCGGCGATGCCCCAAATCGCCTTCTGAACACAAAAGGGCACACTAAGCTGCTCCAGCTCCTCACCACCAAATTAGAACCCTCTGATCCCTGCTCACCACCACGGCCCCTGGGGGACGACCAGGACTGTAAGGACCAGCTGGGTGGGATTGGGGGTGTAGGTGGGGCTGGGCATAACAACCACTCCACCTCGTTAAAGGAGAAACACAAAATTCTCCACAGGTTGCTGCAGACCAGCACCTCACCCGTGGAGTTGGCCAAGCTAACTGCTGAGGCTACTGGAAAAGACCCCATTGGTCCAGAGTCAGCTTCAGGGGACAACATGGCCACCCTGGGTGAACTCTGCACAAAACAGGAGCCAGGAAGCCCCAAAAAGAAGGACAATGCGTTGCTTCGCTATCTGTTGGACAGGGATGATAACGGCACCCTGGATAAAGCCATCAAGATGGAATCTGGTGATGGACCGAAGCTGTCCAACGTTAAGACAGAGAAACAGGAAGCTGGTTTCAACATGACGGAGCAGGTCAGTAATATTCATGACCAGTGCTGTCATGTTAATCTGTCAGTGGACTGACAGTGTTTTAAACCTGCAGTGTGGGACTTTTTTCATCCCAACAAATGTCCGAAGTTCACACATTGCTAATTAGGCTGATCAGATAAATCTTTCTGTAATTTGTTGTTGTCTGTGGTGACATTTCCACGCTGGCTTATCGGTAGCGATACATTTTACCAAAGATTGGTTTTCCAGCCACCACCATGGGCTACAGGCTACAGCAACTAGAAGTATGTTGGAGCCTATGGCGTCATAAGCAAGTCGACAGTGTTTGTGTAATTACCCTCACTGCCAGAAGAGGGAGACAGAAGCTCTTCACTGCAGGTTTATGTAATTTAAAATTACAAAAATGCCACTACTTGCTGTTGCTACTATGCTCTGTTTGGTAGATTTAAATATTTGTTATCTTTACATTTTGGACAACAAAGAGATGGACAAGAAGGTTAGACAATAGGCATATGGAGAATGATCACACTCAGAATCCCCTTAGTCACCCCTTACTCATGAAGAGTTCTGTCAAACATACAGAAACATCCAATTTCTATCAATATCTAAATGTATTTACAATATCATGGGGATTTTAGTTCAGTGACTAATACAATGCTGCAGAGACTGTAGGGCATGAGATACAGTTCAAAACTAGACTTTGGCTCTCTCCACTTCGTCCAACTCCTCACTAAAAAGATTCAAGCCTCAAAATAAAGTCTTCAAGCTGACTACTAACTCAGCTCATGTTCTCTGTGAGATTTAGAGCTACAATGATTAGTCGATTAATCAACTAGTAGACTGAAAGAAAATTAATTGCCTACTATTTTGATAATTTATCAAGTGTTTCAGTCATTTTTAAAGAAAAAAAGTCAAACATTCTGTCTTTGTCTTTGGGTTTTGGACTGTTGATTGGACAAAATCGGCGGTTTGAAGATTCTCAGAAATTATGAGCATTTTTAGTCATGAAAATAATATTATCTAATGAAAATGATCGTTTGTTGCAGCTTTAGTGAGATTCTGACTCATGAATCACTCAGCTAGAGTGTTTGATGAGACAAGAGTTGCGTTACAGTTTCTTTTCCCTCACAAACAATCTTGACAGCAGAAAACAGTTAAAGGTTTATGTTTGACATGTGCTCCGGGTGGGGAGTGAGTTGCTGCCCCAAGCGAAGGAGTTTAAGTATCTCGGGGTCTTGTTCACGAGTGATGGGAA
>JBBPCS010000393.1:12329153-12345504 GCA_037974645.1 Hollardia meadi | reverse complement strand
CCCCCAAGAGGAGCTGGAAAGCGTTGCTGGGGAGAGGGACGTCTGGAATACCCTGCTTAGCCTGCTGCCACCGCGACTCGATACCCGGATAAGTGGAAGATAATGGATGGATGGATGGATGGATGGATGTTGGTGAAGCTGTTCAAGTTGAGATTTGTTCGCATCAGAGCTTGGGTTATTTTCCAAATGGGACCTGAACCCAAATTTTACTGGCTATCGAAAGTCAATCCTGTAAAACATGCTCAAGTTTAGATTAATAACGCAAGCCTGATAATAGTTAGCATTTTAGCATGTTTTATTAGTATTTATCTCAGATTATAGGGTAGGTCTTCCTCTGAGATCTATTAATGTCAGAGCGAAAATTAAACCAGCATGGCTGTAACATAGGGACGTTAGCAGGCATCATTCACATTGCATAGAAATTGTTTTGGTAGTATCTGATATGTCTGATAGATTAAGCTACACCTGATTTTAACTCTGTTTTCTGAGTGAATAGAAATAATTAACGTAACTGCCCACTTAAACATATGATATATGGATGTATTGAACAGCTCCACACACACACACACACACACACACACGCGCACACACAGAGTGTTGACACTTGGTGTTTAATTCAGTCGGATGTGTGTTGACCTGATGGCAGGCTGTCAGGAGTTGTTCCTGAAACACAACTTGCTCTGGCATGGGGAGGCAGAGGAGTTCTGTTTAAACTCCAGTGTGTGTGAGTGAGAAAGAGGAGAACCAAGATGGCACAGGAATGAGAATTAAAAAGTAGCCATACAGTCTTGTGTGTAGCTATAATATACAGTGAGAACGTTTATGTACTGAAGTGCAGAGGAGCAGCATGTATACTGTATGTGTATGTACAGAATGTTTATCTGTATGTAGAAGGGACCTGTATCTGTTGTGTGTTTGTGCTGTTGAAGTCAAACAGCATGGATGAAAAGGAGGCGAGAGTTGTAGGAAGAACATAATAGAGAAGAAGCGTTGATTAAACTTCAGTGGTCCCCCAGGAGCTTTAAAAATCAAAGAGCCGCTATTAAAAAAAAAAGCACTCAAACATAGAAAAACAGACATTTAGTTTTGTTCCTAACCCTTAGCTAAAGGGTCGGCTCATCCAAATTACAAAATAACATTATTTTTTATTTATCTACAGTGGTGTTTTGTTTTTATTTGTAGAGATTCAGACGATGGCCCGAAAGTCATTTGAAGATAATGACATATAAAAACTATTTAACTCAGTTCATGGTTTAGCAGAGAGATGGATAGAACCACATCGGTTACACATGAATGAGTCCAGTGTGAGTTGAATGTACATTATGTAGACCTGCGTCAAACATGTGTCTCTTGTTTGAAAGGAGTTCAGGTGCATTGACATAGTTGAAGTTAGTTAGGAAGGGGCTAAAGGCGGATGGTCCGAGGTTCAAAGGCAGCGCTGCCACCAACAGTTGTGCCTCCGGACAGCAGAGACTACTGCCGGAGGGGATGTGGCCATTCAGAGGCCTTTTTTCAGGGGCAGTTAAGGCTGTTGAGACGATATTCCAGTTTACCCGAACAAGGAGCAGAACAGGAAGAACAGAAAGACAAAGCAAAGAACAAAGTAGCTGACGAACAGAATGTCAACATGCTGCTAGTGCTTGTGTTCTCATGTACATGCACAAATCGAATGAAACTTAATGCAGAACAATTTCTGAACAAGTGCCTCAAATTAGAAATTACATTAGAATTAAATTAGAGATATAAAGAATAAAATAATAAGGAAAAAAAAGCAATTATGTGATACTGTTTGCAAGTCTTGCTGCTGCTGAGTAGAGTATTACTGTGTATTATTTGTGTATTTTTATGACTCTATAACCTTTTAAAAGTTTTGCGCCTGTGAAACTCAACACTTCTTTCACATAAAATGTGCAGTTTGCATGAAGTAGAGTGAATATGAAAAGCATTACTCATAGCATTGCCCATTCAAAAGAACTGGCGACAACTACAGACTATACTGGATTCAGAATTTAGAATATAAGTTTTCTAACTAATCCCCATCCCCTCTTTACTAAAAGAAATGTACAAACTTAACCTCCCCTTCATTCTTCTCCACAGTGCCAAGTGGAATTTAGTTGAGCGTTGATCTCCAAAAGAGAGCCTTCCTCTCAGTAAAACTTTCCTGAATTAATCAAATTAAAAAACCCCAATGATTTTACTGTATTAAAATTTACACTAACAAGGTCGCACATGCAAGATTCAGCTGAGGTGACCCCCTTTGGGCTAGCAGTAAAAGCTAACGTTAGTGCGCTAATATCAAGGTTTCGTCTATGTATCTTTATTTTTATGTATAAACTAACATATAGCTCTTTGAAGCACTATGAAAGAAGCTTTGGATGTTTGTAAAATAGTGATCGACAGTAATGCCAGCTGATGTGTAACATACCGCATAAGTAAAGACATTAGCTTGACAAGGTTAGCTACATCTCAAGTTCACCTGTCCAACACAAACTGGATTTTGAAAAGTTTGGGGGACGTGTCCCCTCACACCCCCCTTTGAAATGATGCCCTCGATGTGTGACCATGCTGTGTTCACTGTGTGCATGTGTGTTTGTGTGTGTGCGTGAATATACAGAGCTGTGACTGTCTCTCACTGTACACCACACATGACCTCATTAGTGCCGGCAGTTTATTTTTAGCTCCTCCTCTATTCATCAGCCAAACGGCCGCAGGAAACCATTCTTGTCAGCGTGTGTGTGCGTGTGTGGTGGGTGGGGATGGTGTAAAATTACACTGTAATACTGAGGTCATAAAAAGTGAACATTTCATGTCTACATGACATGAAAGTTTCTTTACTTTTAAATTCTGTTGTCTCGCTCCTTATCCATCGTATCATTTATTCACTTCCATATATTGTTTTCTGCATGTTAACTTTATTTAACATCAAAAATAATACCTTCTTCTACATTTAATGCATAGTTTATATGATATTAACATTACAGGGACACATTATCTTTTATTATACCATGGTCTGGGTAAATACTCGATTCTGATTGGCCGGCAGGTGTGCACACGTAGTTCGGCTCAAGTTTAATCACAATTCATCCGCCGTATCGATATCAAAGTATGGAATAATCTATCAAATTGACCATACTTTGTTAGAAAGCTTGACTAATCGACTCACTAACAAACAAAGTAAGACCACCCAAATCTGTGTTTTTATTTAACTATACCTTCCGGAGTATGGCGCTAATCGATTGAGCATTTTCCATCCACTTACATGAAACAGTTAGCATTAGCTTTTCTGTGCGAAACTTTTGAGCTCAACTAACGTTACCCCAGTAGTCTGGTAGTTATCTTCACTCATCAGCTAATTAGCAGACTAGGTTAGACCACCAATATGTGTTTTTATTTAACTATACCTCCCGGACTAGAGGCAACTCAACACAGTAGCGGTGCAGCTAATTGCAGAGGAACCTTCGCTTAACCGGCTTGGTTGTAAAAGGGACTAGAATTATTCCTTGTCATGACAACGGTAAGCTCTTGCTTTATAACCTTTCGATTTTGAGTGCAAAACTTTCATTAAAAAATTGCGAAGGCTTTTATTTTATATTGTTGGCAAACGACCAATGACCTCCGCTTCGCGTCGGATGGTTCTTCGCCTCCACGTCCTGCCTTGAAACCGTTTCACGCACACCTAGTCGTCGACTATCCCCGCGCCGGCGACAGCCGTGGCCGGAGGCATCATGTTTTCGGGTTGTCCGTCCGTCCGTCCCATTCTTGTGAACACAATATCTCAAGAACGCCTTGAGGGAATCTTTTCAAATTTGGCACAAACGTTCACTTGGACTCAAGGATGAACTGATTATATTTTGGTGGTCAAAGGTCACTGTGACTGCACAAAACATGTTTTTAGCCATAACTGAAGATTTCATGAGCTAATTATGATACAATTTCACATGTCGTGCTTGTTTATTCAAAGTTTATTAATATTGAACGCGTGGCTTGTCCAAATGGCACCAAATTCAACACAGCACATCCTTGAATCCTCAATAATAAACGTGCCAAGTGTGAAGTACCTAAAGCGCACAATAGTTCTCAACATATGCAAGGCAAACACATAGTAACATACTACACTTTATAGCTGCATTCCTTAAAGTAATTAATACATGTATTATAGGCATATGTAATATGTGTCTGGAACACATTTTATGTTGACTGACACTGAACTGGTTGGCGGAGGCCACCTAAAACCCTCAAACCCTGCATGTGCTTTAAATTAAGGATCCTGAGGAAGGTGAAAATGATTTGGGTTCATAAATGCCTGGATCAACACTCCACATGAAAACTAATTGGGGAAAAACAGGATTACTTTTTGGATCCTTGCATTTCAGCAGACAAGTCCTTAAATGTCATTGAGACTTCCAACAAATTGATATCAAAGTATACTTTGATGTCTTTTAAAAGTTTTGGTCAGAGAAATGTGCTACATTGGTGTTGTGTTTTTTCTAGAACAAAAACCTCTTTTTTAACTGAAAAACTATCTATTTTCTAATCTTTTTTTTTCTCCTGTGGCTGATCTCAGACCAGTGAGTTGGAGGACCTGCTGGAGGACCTGCAGAGTGGTGGCCAGCAGCAGCGGCAGCAGCAGCAGCACCACCAGCAGCAGCACCAGCAGCACCACCACCAGCAGCAGCAGCAGCTGTTTGGGGGCCAGCCTCCAGTCAGAAGACTAGCCTCCTCCTCGTCCTCATCTTCCTCTATGCCTCCTGGTTCCTCTGTGGACAAACAGACCATCATCAGCAACATCCTGCAGATGACAGACAGCAGCAGCAGCAGCAGCAGCAGCAGCAGTCCCCCCAACCAGCACAGAGCCTTCCCTCCCATCAGCCCTGCAAGTACGTCTTTGTGGCAGTCTGGAGAGTTGATTTGATGATTTCTGGATCTTCAATATCCAGAAATTGTTTAGACTTGAACAGATCTTTATAATCTCTGTGAGAAAATATTTATACTGTTATCATATCTCAGGATATATACATAACTGTATATAACAAATAAGAAAAGGAAACACTTCACTTCCACCCAGCAGGCTTTAATGGTGCCAGGCCGGGCCACCCGGGTCGGGGTGCTCCTCCAGTCAGGAGCACGTCTCTGGAGACCAGTATGGGCCCAAACCACAATGCCGGCAGGCCATTCCCTCCTCAGCACAGGAACAATGCCCCCTACTCCTTACTGCAGCAGCAGCAACAGCAGCAAGGCATGATGGGAACCCACACAGGCATGGTCAACCAGGCTGCGATGGCCAATCCAGGTCAGGCAGGATAAGAAATAGTATTCCTACAGATACTGCTGTAATTCTGGTGCAGCTTTTTAAACAAACACACAATCACACATACAAGTTTTGATGCCATATTTTAAAATTATATAAAATAAATTTGTCTGAACACTTTGGGATTCATTTTAATTACTGAAATATTCTCATAAAGATTTTTTTCCCTTTTGAAGTATGGTGGATCACTGGAAAATTAAATTAGCATCAGATACACATCTTCTCAGGTTTTAAGATTCTCTTTTCTATTAATTGACTCTAATAATCTCGCAATCTGATTATTTCTGTTCCAAATCAGACATGCTGAGTAATGGGTCAATGCGGGGCTCCGTGCAGCAGGGCTGGGGCCCCCAGGGCCCCATAGGAGGCAACGGTGGACCAATGATGGGCCAGGGGGTTGGACCTGGTCGCATGGTCCCCAGCATGAACGCTGCGCTGCCCACGAGAGTCCCGCTTGGATCCAGAGGCCTGGTCAACATGCAGATGATGGGCAGCGGTGAGAAAGTCACAAACTGACATCGACTCTCATCAAAACCTGGAACTGATTCTGACATTTTCTGTGTGGTTTTTCTTCCCTTCAGAGATGGAGATGGCAAACCCCACCTACCCTCAGCAACATGCTCCCCCCAATCAGACTGCACCATGGCCGGACCGAATGATGGCTATGGATCACTATGGAAACCAAAGCAGGTATGGCCTTCATTCCATCCTGCAGCAGAAAAGGAGTCATCCAATAAAAATTAGACATTAGCAGGCAGCTCCAGGATTCAGATGTGGGCTTTGTCTGGACCCGTGACTCTGCTGTGACAATAACATCAAGTTTACTTTCCAGGCCACCGTACGGGGTCCCCCAGGGGGACGGGATGGGGTGCTGCAGCGCGGGGCATGAAGGCCAGCCAGATGAAGGAGCCCTGCTGAGCCAGCTGTGCTCGGTGTTGAAGGACTATGAGGGTCTGGAGGAGATCGACAAGATGCTGGGAATCCCGACACTGGCTGGCCAGGTGAGCCACTTCAAATAGATGGCTTTAAAGGCGGTTTTTAGCAGCTTGAAACTTATTTTATTTTTATTCTATAGAATTTGAATTCTTTGTATTGTCAATGTGTTAAATAAAACAGCTAAAATTCTGATAACCTGTTGTACTGTTTTTGTTTGCGTTGATATCGTCTTAGAAATATGAATTTGATGAGATGTAAGACTGCAGTTAATATTGAAGGTTTACTGAGAAAACAAGAGGAAATATTGAGGAAAAGTTATTTTTATGCAGAGTGTTGCTACTAAACTAATTATTGATTCATTCCTCTCACTCGTATCTTGTCTTCAGGGTCCTCTGTCAGACCAGGACCAATACCTCGGCTCCTCAGACCCAGCAGCCGGCATGAAGCCTCTCCTGTACAGTCAACACTACAGTGGCCAGCCAGGTTATGGCGGCATGCCTCCCGATGGTGGGTTTCACAACCCCTCTATGAGCGGTCACATGGGGCCACAGAGGATGCCGCCCGCTGGTTACCCCCCAATGATGAGGATGCCTGGGAGCGCGGGGCCCAGACCAGTCGGGATGAGGCCAGGGGGGCCTAATCCAGGAGTGCCACCTCAGCCCAACAACCTGAGGCTCCAACTACAGCACCGACTCCAGGCCCAGCTGGTAGGTCACATGTTTTATATCACTATTCTGATGTTAACTGACCACAAACCAAACTTTCACCAAAGTGTGCAAAGACTTCATGGATTTACTTCAGCTCAGTGAGAAAAAAAATCTGATTGTAGTAATTTAATTACAGCAAACACGTGTTGGTCCAAAATGTTGCTGTTATAAATGTTGACGTGGCCGAGTCCTTAAACAAACAGCCACCATGTTTGTGAGTAAATCAGTGGTTTATTTAGGCAAGTGGTCATTTATTTTGTGGTATTTACTGTTGTAGGATTTATGCATGGGACAGTTTTGCACTTGGGCCATCCCTGTGCGTGGCAACCTTCAAACTTTCAACTTTAGTTAGTCGGGATGAAAGTGGCAGTCACAAATCTGTGAGGTGGGAAACCAACATTTAACGTCCACTGCATTCCTGCCATAGACATCTCAGCACAAGGCTCACTTTGTGATGGATTAGTCTAAAAACCCACATGTAGCTGCACATCTCAGAGAAGAGTTTTGATTTTTGAAATAGATGTTCTTTTGTATGATCAGCTTTATTTTGCATGCTGTGATCTGTCAGAGGTAAATACAGTTATATACAGTAAACCAGATATTTATGATGAGGCCCTTCCTTTATTACGACCTGAGTACAATCACAAATACACGTTTTGTCTCCTGCTCCCTGTAAATATCCAAACATCCTTAGAGAGTATCGTCGTGGACGGTGACACACCTTGAATTCTTGTGTGATGAATAGCCAAACCTCATTACCACGAAACCAACATGGCTGTCTTGTTAGATGCAGCCTCTTCTTCTTCTAACGTGATGCAACAGAGCAGGCCGTGATGCCAACAGGGTTCACTGAGTTCCAGCAGCAGCAGCAGCCAGAAAGGAACAAATGTGTTTCAGCTTTCTGCCTCCATCAGCAATTCCCTGCTGCTGAGACACTTAACAATGAACACACATGACACGTACATACACACACACAAATTCACACTCACTCATGAAGAGGATTACATGCATGGACTGTACCCTGTGTGACTGTATGTCTCTTTCAAATGACTGTATGTACAGTATTATGTTCAAATGCTACATTTGTATCCAAATGTATTTAAATTAATGCATCTATTTTGTTTCTTTTTTTTCTCACTTTTATGCTAACATGTTATTTTGTGTCTCAGGAACCCCATAAAATACATTTAGCCCTCAATATTTGAAATATAATGATTGACAAGGCACTTGCGTCTTGCTCTGAACATACAGATTAAAGTCTAAACTGCCACCTGGTGGAGAGTTGAGGGGAAACAGCTTCTGTGTATGAACAAAAATAGCACTTAATGTTTAACAGCGTGTTCAGATGTGAGGCACGACTTTTGCACTTCCATCTATAAGTTTGTGTTGGTGCCGGTGGGGAACCAGTGAAGCCAAAGTCTGGAAGAAAGCTCAAAATAAACCATCCCAGTGCAGCATGCAGGAAGCAATTATTGTCCAAATTTAAAATATACTGATACACTAGTTGTATATACAGGAATATGCAGGGCCTGGTGTTGAGCAGCGCTGACACACAAGCTGTTGATTCATTTTGAGGCAGTGGAGTAGCACTGAAGTAATCTTAGTTTATAATAAGAAGTCAACAAACTATCAGTTTAGAAAAAGGTTGATTGGGTTTTTCATTTTAACATTCATAAACTGACATGACATGTCAAGCCGATGTTTTGAAACCAAATGTATTTTTATGTGTGAGTGGTTGTTGCTCTCTGCTGTAATTTTCCATTAAGATTAATGAAGCGCTCCATCTGTCCCCACATGTAGAACCGTCAGCCAATGGTGAACCAGATGAGTGGAGTGTCCAATATGAATCTACCTCTAAGGTCTAATGTACCAAACCAGGTCAGTTCATGTATTATGTATGTGTGTATGTATTGGGGTTGATGATGATGATATGAGATGATATGGTATGTGTTCAGTGATTCTTTCAGTTCCCGTGCTGTGTGCAGGTTGTTAAAAAAAAATAATTCAATTTTGTGTTTTTTCTTTTTGCCGTGCTATCGAAAAAGGTATTAAGTATCGTTTTCTTATGCTAGTATTATATCGAAGCTTAATATTGGGCTGTCGCGATATACCGGTATTGGACATAATTATTTAGAAATGAAGTGTTGATGTCATATTAAAATACCCATATCATAATATTGTGTAAATAATCCAGTGCAGATGAAGTGTAATTGTTCTCTTTTCACTGTTACGGTTACAGACTCTCTCCGCCTCCCTGCACTCATTTGCTATAAAATAGATAAAACACACAATCAACACAGTTAAAGAAGAATTTGACTGATGACATTCTTTTAAAATTTTCTATAGATCGTGATTTTGTTTGGCCACGATAATCGTGGAGTAAAACTCTGATATCTTGACAGCCATAGTATGTATATATGCACCTATCTCACACTCTCATACTCCATCTCAATTGTTAATACCATTCAAATATCCTCCATCACGGTTTCAGTGACACCTCTGTGAGGGACACATCAGTGCTGAAGGAATTATTTTATACTGGTCGTAGGTGAAGAAGATTAGGAATCAAATGATGTCTACATTGTTTACATCCTATTTCATGTAATCTAAGTGTCGCCATACTGTGTTTTCTTTCTGCAGGGAACCCTCAACGCCCAGATGCTGGCTCAGCGTCAGCGCGAGTACCTCAACAACCACCTACGCCAACGCCAACAGCAGCAGCACGCGCAGCAGCAGCACGCGCAGCAGCAGCACGCGCAGCAGCAGCACGCGCAGCAGCAGCAGCACGCGCAGCAGCAGCAGCACGCGCAGCGTGCCATGATGATGCGGACTCAGGGCATTAACATGCCTCCCAACATGCCCAGCGGGGGCGCCGCTCCTACGCCGATGCCCATAGGTGGCACCAACCCGCGGCTCCCGCAGGGCAACCCACAGCAGTTCCCTTACCCAGCCTCCAGCTACGGTACCGGCCTGCCCTCTCCTCCTCCTCATCCCAGCTCCTCCAGCCCCTTCTCCTCCCCTCTCTCCCCCAGCCATCATCTGGCTAGCCAGGGCATGATGGGAAATGTAGGTGGGCAGTACAGCGGGGTAATGAGTCCGCCATCACAGCACAGTGCCTTCCCGTACAACAGTTCAGGTATATGATTAGAGCTCAGCAGCGGCGTCACAGTAATCTGTGTCCTTCATTTTTCTGTTGTGGTGACGATAATCAAACATAATCATCTTTGTTCAGACTGTTCTGATCATCTGAAATCCTTTTTTTTTAAGTTGATTGGTAGAAGGTTGCATGGTTAAAATGTTTTCCTGCACTACATTTTGGTTTTGTGTGCAAATCAAGTCAATCAATCAGTTTCTGCTCTTACACTCAGATCAACACTTTGATTCTAACCCTGTAATAAACCAATCAGGACACTACATATTGTAATTTTGTATGGATCAGCTCTGGGGGCGGCACTGGTGAACCAAAAATCTTCTTTTTCCTCCCTTCAATTTGTTCTCTTCACGTGTCTTCTGTCAGTGTTTTAGATTTGTTGTGGATGCACTCTTACTATTCAAAAAAAGGGGAATTTTTTTGAGGGTTTTGTACGATAGTTTGGAGTGTGAAGAGTTCAGTTCCTCGCTCAGGTAATTTTGACAGTGATGGACATGCTGGCTGTTGTGGACATTGAACTTGTTATCTTCTGGTTATTCTTTGTTGGTCATCTTGACCAAGAACTGGATGTTGCGTAAAGATTTCGAAGATTCTTTAAATGTCAGCACTGACATAATAATGTTATTATCCTATTTGTCCTGTATGTATAACATATTAATGTTTGTTTTGTTGAGGATATAAGAGTAGAATAGAAGTAAACACTACTAGTTAGTTTTTAGACATTAGCGTCTGTTTGGTTTTCACCTTGGTCATCGTACCCTTTCACCCACTCCAATCTGCAGGAATGAGCCAGCAGCAGCAACACCAGGACCCAGTGTCAGGCTTTCCCTGTGGGGCTGCAACCCCTCAGAGCCCCCTGCTGTCCCCCAGGATGGGGCAGGGTCAAAGCCCCATGCTGCAGCAGAGCCAGGGCCAAACCCAGCCCCAAGGAGGAGCACCGGGCTACCAGGTGAGCACCGACCTCAACGGATGGCCCCAACCTGCCAACATCTCCACCAGCAACAGGTAAAACCAGATTAAGCTAGAATGAATGTGTGTTTTTAACGTAACAACTGACTTGATTTCTGTTAATATGAAATGTGCTGACTCAGTTTGCCTGCTTCCAGTGTGTACCCCCAACAGTCCCAGTCACAATACTCCACACAACCCAACGCAGGAATGTACAGCAGCAACAACAACATGAACCTGGGAGTCATGGCCAGCAATGGTGGCAACGTGAACCAGATGTCTGGACAGATGAGCTCCATGAATACTGAGCAGGTGAGAGACGCACAATTTCAGATGAGCTTTGATGCATAAACTTATTGTTAGCCACGATTAATGTTCACTTTCATGATTTGATTTATATCCTCGTCGTTACAGGTGAGTGACAGCAGCCTGATCCTGGAGCAGCTGGTGGAAATTGACATGTTGACACAAGAGGGTGATGCCAATTCAGTAAGTAAAAGATTATTGTCTTTGTACACATTACCTTATGGATCATAATGTTAAATTTGTTATAAACTCACATAGACTGGGTTGCACAAACAGTGGTTATTTTTCAAACCCGTTTAAATCATGGTTTAACTTACAATTATGTTGCACCAAACTTAAAATCAATCTTAAAATTAAGAAAGATTAAATTTAAGTTTAAACATCTGTTTAGTTTTTACTGCAAACCTAGATTCAATTTTATTCTGTTGCACCAAATCTTTAAACTCCAGTTTAAACTGTGTTTAGTATTAACCTTTTGAACTTACACTTAAGGAGGTTTAACTTTAAAACTTTAAAATCTAGTTTCTTGATTCTGTTTATTTGTAAATCTGGATTTGCTCATTTTAAACATAATTTTGCTAAACTCTGATTTGAACAAAACTTAAATTAATCTTTGTTGGAGCAACCCAGCCATAGTTATACTTAGTCAGTAGAGGAAAGCTGATATTTAGAGACAGAAATGACTGCTCACTGATGTGCATTGTCACTCGTATATATATGATATACCTGACATATTTATCACAAGACTAAGCTACAGAAAAACACTTCCGTGCCCCTGCAGTTACCCATAAACACTTGTAATTTCGGTGTACCTCAGGGCTCGGTTTTAGGTCTAGATTAGTTCTCAGCGTACGTGCTACAACTGCGCTATCTCATCCATGGCACTGACATCTACCGCTGCACCAATGGTACTACAATTAATCATGTGAAATTCAAGTGAAATTTACTTTAGTTTCTTGGCTCTCCAAGACCTGATGATGCATCATCTCAAGTTGAATTAAAAAACATGAGTCTGTTAAAACTGGTTCTTTTTATTTGAGATGTTATGAATAAATTGACATAATTGACGTCAAACATTTCAGCCCAGTGAGCTGTCATCTTTTTTCCTTTCCCTTGATGATTAATGCAATTCCAATTTTCTGTCTTTCACAGAATTTCTGCTGACCTCGGCCGTGGTTGAGACAAGGTAACAATGCAAAAACACTGACGCCTACTCAGCTCAGCTCAGCTCATGAAGAAGCATCAAGGAGTTGGGGAGACATGATGGACACACTGCTCACTCCGTCACACCAGCCAACTCAGAGGCACTGAAGAGAGAGAGGACGTGTAAAACATTCTGAACTGCAGTCACTTCGGTGTGGCTCACTTCGCACTGATTTCACGCCAATAGTCAGAATTGACAGGGAGACTGCCATCTGAACCATCCTGACAGCAAATGCACAATACGAGGATATAATCACAAAAAAGAATATTGTGTCAGGGTTTTGTGGGAAACCGTGTATTTTAGCTATTTACTGTGGGTTGTGCTTCGATCCTTCGTCATTCAACAATACACAATATATTTATCTCCAAACTGCACTCTGGAAATTCTCACTTAAAATCTGGTATCTGACTAATCAAATTAAGGCTGCTCCAAAAACAAAATGACCAGTGCCTGCACTGCAACAGTGTGCCTGATATATTATATCATCACCGGGATCCATATTCCCCACTCCGCTCACTGACTGAAGTCCAGTTGATTACTGTGCTTTCTTGCTGTGAAGCTGCTGTTAATGAAACTCAACACTTCCAGAAGGTGTTTCACAATAAAGGTTTTTCAAGAAAGGGAGGGATTATGTCCCCCTCATCTGATAAGTAGGCTTTTAATATGAAACAGACGCAGGAAGTGTTGAGTTTTTATTAAAAGCAAACAGCAGCAATATGTCAAATGGGAGCAAAACAGAAAGCAGGGAGATGTCTTTAGGCGAATAAAGGCTCTGCTCACTACTCAAGAATTTACAGTACAGAACTACTGCACACTGGTGCACACATCCTCGAACATGTACACTGTACACACCAGATCTTTCTCAAATAGCCAGGCTTTACACCTGTTTAATGCTGGACCACATAGAATCAAAAGTGTAGCATTTTAAATATCGTTGGAAACTTTTGGATCTCCTCTAGAATTTAAATTTAAGTTATGTGGGCTTGTAATTACTTTGTAATCATGGACACACAATTGGGATTATTGGCACTTATTGTTCTTTTTGCTGTCAAAACACAAAAACATTTTTAAAAAATCACCAGATTCAGGGGCAAGTAGTAACCTTGTGTCTAAGACAGTAAGCTCTATATATTCAAAGTTTTAATACATTTTAAGACAGAAAATGCTACATGTAGCACCGTTTAGACAAATGCAAGTCTAAAGTAGAATACCTTTTCTCTTGCAACTTACTGCAATAAAACCAACCCATTGGTTATTAGTCCCAGCTTGCGATGCCTGGACCCACACAAGCACATGTTTGCTGATGGGATGTGCTCTGGTCAGATGAATGTATCCCTAATGTTTTCCTACCGAAAACACGCGACTGTAATCTCTCACGTCCCTGAAGCAGTGTATTTGTGATGTGTGTGTGTGAGAAACTGGAGGAGTGAATGGTTGACAAGCGCGGATTTTATCTTTTATGGTTCTATTTTAGAGCCTGACTGAAAATGTCAAATGAGAAGGTTTATGAAAAATATATTTTACAGGTATTTATAGTTTTGAAGAAGTTTTAGAGATTCTTTATATGACACACGCAAAAAAAAATCAAGGATATCTTTAAGAAAATCTCTCAAAGTGGTACATTTTGATGTCGATTTTAAAATTAATATATTTCAACTGCTGTAGTTACAGGGGAGCTGTATCCCTATTTAATGACTTTTTGAATGAAGGTGAATGTGTATAGATAGTGTATATACTTAGATTTATTATACTCTTTTTTCCTTAAGTGATATTGCAAAACAGCATTTTGGAGTTTTAGTCCAGCAAACATTTCTCAGAAAGCAGAAATATTTCATTGGTTAAATTAAAGCTGGAGCTAAAAAGCACAGCTAGTTTTAGCCAGTCAGCAGGATTGCAATGTCAGTTTCATAATGAATTATCTTGAACTCTATTTGATGGATTTGGTACAGACATTCCCCCATGTCAGCTTATTTGTCCTCTAGCGCCATCATCAGAACAAAATTTTAATTTGTCCAATACTTTATGACCAAATACCTACAGAACTAATGACATTCCCGTCAGCCCCAGTCGCTCATGAGCAAATCTTAGCATGCTAACACGCTAAAGTAAACGGTGAGCGTAGTGAACATTATACCTGCTAAAGAGTAAAAGCTATTGTGAGTAGGGCAGAATGTCTGCGCTCATGCTATACGGACCTTTAGTCCAAACTGACTTAGCCAGAGACGGTTCGTTTGCCCCGCCCACTGAGATTTGACCAATGAAATTATTTCTGCCTCCACAGCAGCTTTGCTAAAACAATATGTGTACAACTAATAAAACTCCATGCTACTGCGATTAATTTTAAAGTTACACTTTATGGTTGTGATGTACTGGCCTGCAGGAGTCACTCTTGCATTACAGGCGTTTAGCTGAAGCTCTCTCTTATACTGAAGGAAAATTCAAAAGTGTGTTGTTTGTTGTGTTGGGTCTTTCTGACGGTCACTTACTGGTGATGAATACAAATTCAAACCGGTCTCAGAACGACGTCGAGTCTTGCGCCAATGATGAAGTCTAATCTGGTCCCTTTAAGCAGATTAGTAATGCTAAATTAAACCTTTGTATTTCACCAATGAGAGCAGGTGACCCAAAACCTTTACTGTTCAAATGTACTTTTACAGACTGGAACTTTTGAGAATCGTTTCATCAAATCAATTTGGAAGGTGCACTCTATTGATTAGATGCTGCTTCACATAAGCTTGTAATTGTGAACAAAACTGGCAAAGTGGATTTCTTGAATCCCTCTTCTTCTGATATTCCAGAAGTCTGTTAGGCACATACTGTAACACTGATGTAAGATGACTTTTCGAAGAATGTGAAAATGCAAACTGACTGCAAAAGAAAAACACTGAAAAGATTTTTTTTTTTTTTTGCATTGATTCCTCTTTTCCTTCACATTCTTTCAGCTTTCAGTACAGTACATTTATACTTGTGTGCTAGAATATTAAAAAACCTCTAAGAGAAAATGTAAGCCATGAAAATATTCTGAATGTCAAACTCAAAGGTTTGAGGCAATCAAGAGCGGATGTCGATGCTGGTGTACAGTAGCTCCTAATGTTTTAGATGAAGGCGAGTTATTTTCTCTTGATTTTGACTGATACAGTATACATATATATTGAAGAACTTTCTTAGATGGATATTATTACAAAATACTGTAATTCATGTAAGTACCTTAAGATGCTAAAGACGAAGCATAATGCCTTAGATCTGTGATTCTCTGTCTGGTGTAACTGTATGCAGTGTAACTGTGAGGTTTACAGGTGTACTGTACTGTATGTGTCACATACTGCTGAGTGAGTGTTCCACCACTTCATAATGTAGACAGCCAGGATTCTCACAAGAAGTGGCACTAAACAAGCTCTATTAACCTGTGTACCAACTCATGGAAATTACAATAATACTGGGTTAGTGCAAAATGACATTTTTTTTGTAGTTACACTGTATTGTTACACCTTTTTTTAAAGGGGCATTAAGTAATCTTTGACCTTTGCTGACCTCTGTTGGGACCGTTGACATAAATAAAGATGGACGACGCGTCTCCACTTCCTCCCATTGTTTAAAAATGAAGCCAAAATATCCCGGATACGGGCGCTGCCGCCCATACACCCGCCCACCCAATTGTGAACAGGCTTCAGCTGTCAATCGTGATGTTTCACCCCATTTTATAGCATCAAATATCTAATTAAAACCAAACTGATCAGAAAAATGAACACTTGAACAAACATCAGCGTGATAAGAACTACCTAAAATGACAG
>JBBPCS010000393.1:12308716-12320049 GCA_037974645.1 Hollardia meadi | reverse complement strand
ACACACACACACACACACACACACACACACACACACACACACACACACACACACACACACACACACACACACCTCCTTGAAGGAGTCTGCCGTTGTCCTTTTGCCTTGCAAACATGAATTGCAGTCGTAAAACTGTGTCTGTAAGAGGGGCTTCGCCTTGAGACCAAAACATTCATTGTCATTTATTTTACACACAATTTCACTGACCTTCATCTGGAGGCAACTTTGTTACTCCTCAACATGAACTTTATTTGCCGCGATAAACATAGTTTGAATCACTTTTTTGGCTGTACAGCCTGCTTTTTTTTAAAAACTTGACAAAATGAAAACATTGTTTCCCCACCATTAAAGGGTTTTGGTTAACTGCGTTGTGATTTGGATGGGTTTAAATTCCATTCAATGGGTTTGTAGTCACCATAATAAAATAAAATTGAATTACGTGTACAAATCTAAGATTAGAGTAGAAGATTAGGTCACCATTTCAGCTGTAAAAATGGTGACTCTAGTTCATGTTGTCACATACTGTATATCCAATGTGCAGTGGAGGGAGTTGAGCTGCTGGATGTACATAGCCTGCAGCCTGGGGAGGTTTGGAGCACCAAAAGTAGTACAAACAAGTCAAGAAAGTGTGTAAAACCATTTTTAAACAAAGACAGCATTACACAGAGGGGGTTCTTCCAGCCTGCAGACAAAACTTTAATGAAGGAAACAGCTGCTTTAAATAGCTCCCAGTCAAAACCACCTTGATATTAGAAAGGTTGAGACAAAACAAGTTGTCAAATTAGTGACGAGATGTTTTAAAATTAGGCTTCAAATATAGAATAACTTTAAACATTTAATTCACAGTTAATCTTACGTACGTTTTCTCTCGTTTGGTGTCAGGTGTTACCCAATCAGCAAGCAACAGGTATAAACTGGTGTATTAAAAAGTGCACTTGCATAACACAACAGGGTGTTCAACTCACCAGTGTTCACTTTAAATACACAATTTACACCCCTGGTAAAAAAAAAAAAAGAAGAGGCGTTCATGTGTGCACGTTCAGGAGAGCACCACCTCCGACCAGGAAAAGAAAAGAACAACTTTTAATCAAAGAAAAAAAGAAGAAGAAATACTGAAAGGAAAAGAGAATAAATAAAGCAAATGTTTAAATGAACTGAACCAGATCCAACAAAACTTCTTCAGCCATTGCTTCACGCAGGTCTTTTGTTCTTACTGGCCTCCATAAAGAGGGAATTTGACTTTTAGTCTATTGTTTAGGACTGATGTGTTTTTAGTACAAGAGATCAATGTAAAACAGACATTCAATTAGAGTTGAGGCTCTTTCTATTGATTATTTCATTCTATTCTACTGATATGTGATTTTATCGTGCAATTACTATTGCACACATGAACCATGTCAGTATGGGAAGTCAATAACACTCTTTGTATGCTTTCTTCCATATGTTTAATGCAGACAGTACGATATCTGCAGCTGCGGAGCCGAAAAACTGGAAGTAGTTCGCTGAAACTTCTCTTTCTGTCGCCTCCTTGTCACATTTTCACTGAATCGAGCTCTGCTTTTACATTTCTCAATGCGTCGTCTGTCTCTCCTCCAGCAGCCAGCGCTCGCTAGTATTTTGGTCTGTGTTTGTGCTGAATAAAGGAGCCATTCCTATTCAGGTTTTTCTTTTAAATGTTCAATGTCGCGTTAAGCAGCAACCCACTCAGTGGCTGCCTGTGACAGCGGATGAAGAGCTGCACTGTAGACTGTGCGGATGCACCACTGAAAGAAAAACACCAAAACTCTTGGATGAAATTAAAGCAGATTACTACAAGTCAGGGGTCAAGTTAACAATTATCTTTGAAAGTATTTTTTTTTGAAGACCTTTTGAAATATGACTTCAGGAAGTAAAATAGCTACAAAATTACAGTTTTGTTTGGCAGTTTGTTTATTCATCCTGCCAAGTTGGACAAAAACACCCCATAATTTTCCTTGGACAGATTTCCCCCTAACGAGTAAACATTTATTTGCATACTTGACACTAATGACCAATTGGTTATTCCTTAATGGCCTCATATTTCTCTAATTGGATGAGTTGCAATGCTAATTAATTAGCAATTACCTGCTGATGGCTGCATAGGCATGAGCTCACAGCCAATTAGCTGCCAATAAATACTTATTACGAGGCCCTGATTGCTAAGTAGCTTATCATCAACATGTTCATCGTTTGATCATTGCAGCGTGTTCACTTTCTTACAGCAGTTTGATAAGAATACCGCTGTATCCTGACGGGTCCTGATCCTGAACCTCTCCCCATCCTGAGCCTCTTGTGGACGTTCCTTTCATATCCAATCATGATCTTATCACCTCTTAACAATCAACCTCTTTACCTGTGGAACGTTCCAATCAGGTGTTTTGGAGCATTCCACAACTTTCCCAGTGTTTTGTTGCCCCTGTCCCAACTTGTTTGAAACACATTGCTGGTATAAAATTCAGGATAACCCCATATTTACAAAAATCAATAAAATTGGTGGGATACAACATTAAATATATTGTCTTTGTACTGTTTTAATTTAAAATGAATGTCAAAAAGGATTAGGAAATCATCACATTCTGTTTTATTAATGTTTTACAGAGCGTCCCAACTTTTTTGGAATTGGGGTTGTAAAAATATGTAGCGAGCTGGCTCCCCTGATATCTACAGGTAGTGTGTTCCATAGCGCACCGCTTTTTTTTTACTTGTGCAGTTTGTGTCGGAATTAAATGACATTTCTAAATCGTATGCACAGTTTAAGATGCACGGTAAAGCTTCTGCCTCACATTCATGCGGTCACACACATTCACACTCGGAGTCTTCCGCTGTTTCACAATGAGCAGCTTGTCTCATGTCTTGCTCAAGGGCACTTTGACAGCTTGAGCGGACAGTGTTTTTCTTTCACTTGACTTGCTCTGATTTGTCTTTGAACCAGAAACGGCCTCACGAAACCTGCTTCTCATTGAGATTTAGCGACGGAAGGCAAAAAATTGAATCTAACTTGTTCATCGAGGCTTACGACCCTGGCAGTTTTACACTTTTAAAAACCAGATTCTCTGTGTTTGGGAAATAACTTTTATGTATGTTTCCCCGGAGTGAATTTAAAGCATTTTGGTGCAGAACTCTTCAAATACAGCAGCCCGTGAAACGCAGTCGCACCTGTGAACAGCTTGACACCATTTTGATCAAAAGAGGCAACTTTTGAAAGTGCATAATCAAATAAAAGGAATTATTTATACAAAATGACACCCGGGCTCTGACGTCTCCCCGCTCCGAATGCAGCTTTTGAATTTCCAAATGAAGCGTTGTCATTTACTGTGCCGTCTGTCCGTGTGTATATGAGGGTGTGTATGTTTTTCCCCCCCCTTCGTTTTTAATCATCACATTGCTCTTTCTCTGTGTAAACACAACATATATCCTCATGCTTGGTGCCCAGAGACGCCTGTGGCTTATGAGGTTGTGATGGCAACGGCGAGATGCACTCAGGCTTGCTTCCATGCAGTTGGGACCCATGCTGTGCTGCACCCTCAGGGGGAATGTTGGGAAAGTGAAGTGGAGGGTCAGGGGTGGAGGAGACAGAAACTGTGGATTAATTGTGTTGAATCAACTGTCATGACTCAGTACGAGGATGCATCTTTGGTATTTGTTCGTTTTGGAGTTTCATTCAGATAAGCTCAGTTAAGTTACATGGTGTAAAATCATAGATGTGATGGATGAAAACTGAGTTTTAAAAGCGTACAAAGGAAAATGAGAGGTGTCTAATAAAAGCAACCGAATAAAAACACAAAAAGAAACAATTAATCTAAGAAAATCTGTTGGAAATAGCAAATTCAAATATGAAAACGGAGAAAATGAAGTCAGGAAAGTGTGTGGTAGTGAGTGGGAGTTTCTAACACCTGTCAAGAAAATATGAAATCAAAACCACTTTGCTGCAACGTTCAAGGAGCTGTTTATATTTGTTCCCTAGCAGTTTTATCTCCAACCACAGCACGGTAAACTACCATTTCCACATCAGTAGAAGAAATATTCTGCCGGTGCCAGGGATATTTCTGCTCCGAAAATCAGTTGTATGACAACATACAAATTGTTTGTGTGAAAAACAAAACATATTCTCACATTTCTGTCATGAAGAGTCTTCAATATAAGTTGCAGCAGTTTGGATAAAGCTGCATTTGTATATCCAATGATCTGTTTTTTGAGTACGTGATCTGTGACAAATAAAATAAAAGTTGCCATTGTTGGTACCTAGCTAAACTATAATCTCATTAAACTACCCCGCAATAAATGCTACCTTTATGGAGTTGTTTCTGTATTAGGTACAGTTGACGATGTCTAGTTCCAACCATAATAATTTGAGTATATTAGAATTATTATATAGTATGGAAACTGGCCACAGCTACATCATAGACTGTGCATAAAGATGGACGACATAAAAACTCCCTAACAGTGAAGCCAAAACATCTCAATCGCCCCCTGGTGGCTGGCTGCAGTAAAGGTCATAAATCCTGCCCCTTAATGTTATCAGATAGGACATGGGCCAAACAAAAAAGTACACATCAATTCATTTTCATTTTAGGTCGTTCTTATCACGCTGATGTTTGTTCAAATGTTCATTTTTCTGATCAGTTTGGTTTTAATTAGTTATTTGATGCAATAAAAAGGAGCTGAAACATCATGATTGACAGCTGAACCCCGCTCGCTGTTGGGCGGGTGGATGTATGGGCGGGGACTCGATACCGCGGCTCCGCTGCCCGATCACTACTGCACAGACTCTGGCTCCAAATGACATCACCAGCGCGCAAGATGGCAGCGCTCGTACCCGGGATACTTTGACTTCACTTTTCAGTTGGAGGAAGTGGAGATGCGTCGTCCATCTTTATTTAGGTCAAAAAGAAGCAAAATAAGGGAATCCTATCAAAATAAATCTCCTGTCAGTGGACAGGCTGAAGAAATGCATGTATGCCGTTACATCTACTGTATACTTTTGTCGTACTTCCAAACAATACTTTGCTTAACAGGATGCTAATCACAGATCCTATCCCCAGGCTTTAACCATAGTTCTTCCCTCACTAATATGGGTGAAGTGAGTTAAACACACTTCCAGAAGTGGTTGAAGACAGCAGTCAGTCAGTTTTTAATGGAAGCAAACTGTGAATTGAGACCAAATACATTGTGAAAACAAAATAGTACAGTAACATAGAAATGGGTTTCACAAAAATGTAGACTGTCACATTAGTTACATTTCCCCTAACCCAAGGATCAAGTCAGTCTCCGTAGCAAGATGCACAATAATCAAACTAGTAGACACAGAGTTCACAAGAGTAAATGTAGAAAGAGTTGTACCCTAATAGTAATTTACTTACCTTTTTACTTAACTTCTTACTTTCGCTACTGCGGGTGATGTGGCCGTGCGGAAGGCTTGTCCCGAGTTGTTCACCCTCATCTCCTCACCGACATCAGAGCTGTCAACACATCCGAGACCGTACTTCGATCCTTCACAATAAGATAACATGCTTCGACTGAAACAAGTGCTGGTGGCAGTAAAACGTTGGTGGCACATCAGGAAAAAAAGCCGTGTGAATCATTTTATTGTTCGAGTCATTTGGAAGGTGATGATGATGAGAAAAAAAAAGTTTAGAATATTCGCTGACTGACACCTACTCCTCAAGGTTGATCACAGCTCTTCAGCTCTTCAATATGAGACTCTTTTAATCAAGACAAAAATGACAAATGCAGCAAAGTCACTCCTCCACGGCAGTACGAAGTATGAAGTGTCTCTTACTCTTAAAACTACGACATTCAACTTTTCAGCTTCCGATAAGGAGTGTGTTGTTAGTCCCACTTTTACACACTTGTCAGTCATCTTGATGAGCTGTCATCCAGCCCGAGGCTGAGCTAACCGGCATCCACAGAGCCTCCACAGGCGTCAAGGAAGCAGATGCCGAACCCAGTCGATCTGCCATAACAAAAGCCAACACTGATGTTTACTGTTTTTGAACAATTTGGCGTTGCTGGCCTTTCATCTCCTGCTTCCTTGGTGCACAACCAGCTCACTGCAGGTCACAGGAAGTGGTTTATACGAAACATAACATCTCTAATATCACAGAGGCGCCAGCTGAAAGGAAACAACAGGATTTAGGCATCAAAAGAAAGGGTGGGAATGATGATTAATGGTATTTTCTATTCATCTAATAGCCTTTTGATGCGAAAAACTTTCAGACTGGAGCTTGAGCACCACAAAATCTATAATGTGATTCTGGAAAATGACACCAACACATATGAAGCACTGCGTCTGTTAACTGGAACAGGAGCTTGTATCGATCCTAACAGGTAACTAAATCTACCTGTCAAAAGAACGCCTTGAGCTCAGAGCTAATATATCTTAGCGAGCAGATATATAGCAACCACTATGAGCTAGCGAGGCGGGCACGCTGGGGGTAACAAGCCCGTTGTTTAGCCGACATGTCACATGAATCAGGCCAATTGTATGATGGCCTTTTCTGCCGCGGCGGCCTCGTAAACACCAAGGTCAGCCGCAACAGTGGATGGAGACATAAATGGGTCGTATATATTGTAACAAGGCCGCGGGGGTCAGCGCAGAAATGACCTTGAGTGCAACCTTGCTTGCACTCCCCCTCAGAGGACTCATTCTCCCAGACTCCTTTATTGCTCATTTCTATGGCAACGGTCTGCACAGCGGGTTGGCCTCTTAATAGTTAATAGCCAACTTGCTCTTATGGAAATAGAAAAAAAACAGAGAAGCCAGGGCCTCGCTTCATGATATTTTTATGGTGAGTGGAGCGCCGGGCGCCTGGTTTTTTCCCAGGGGCGTTTGATTCTATGCTCTGCGCACTCCCTCCTCAACCAACACATACACATCACCATATACCCACTTCCCACCCCTCGCTCATCTCAGCTCCCAGGTCAGGCAGGCCCACTGGGGCCCCTGGGGCGGAGAAACAAAGATGATAATTGGCTCTAGTTTATCGTTGACTGCGTTGTGTGCATCCCACATTTGATCTATTCTTTGGTGGCAGGCAGTCCCAAAGAGGCTCCTTCTCAGTGGAGTCATCCATGAAACATCCTCCAACGGCTCGGGGGCCATTAGGGACGAGCAGCATCATCAGGTGTGGGAGGGGAGAGTGACGGGCAGAGAGCGAGAGAGACAGTGACATTGATTTGATCAGTGGATTTTGAAAAATATTTAGTATGACACAACACAGGAATCACTGTACTGTGGTGGCTGTGGTGGTGGATCCACTATGAAGAGTAAATAGTCTGCAGCTTTTTCATTTCAACCAAGGGAATAGTCCAATCAAAGGGATTTTGTATGCAAAATCTACCCAACATTACAGAAAATTCAATCACTACAGTTTTCTGTCATTATATTTTAGAAATATACTAATGAGGACTTTCTTTTCCTACAGCTTCCCAGGTATTGCCTGTCCTATCCTTCAGCATCAGCAGCAGTGGTAAATTGTGGTATTTTGGGGGTATTTTGGGATTCTGTTGAAGCCTGTTTGTAACAAATAACTAATTACCTATTTAAAATACTTTTCCTGAATGCTGTTTTTTTTTTTGTTTTTTTTTTTGGTACAGTGGTTTGACATTTTCGCTTTAATAGTCACGTCAACGAAGTAATGGAAAAGTGGAAATGAGAAGGGAGTCAGCAGCAAGCAACGCAGCTTAAAATACACGCGGGGTGAAGAATGCAAGCAGAGAATGTGATAGGTGATTACCTCTTGCTCATTGTGAAAATGAAAGTCTTATAATAGAAGCAGAAATTTCACAGGGAAAGGCATGTGGGAGGGGGTGAGGAGTGAGGGGTGAGGAGTTAGTGGAATTTTAATGCTTCCTTTCACAGATAAAAGCTGATATCATCTGGAGAGGCAGCGTGAAGCCAGTTGTTTTCATGCTGTCTTGGTTTCTTTTTTTTATTTTATTTTGTTGCCGTCCTTCTACACTGCACTTAGGCAGTGATTGAGGATGAATGGACACCAGCTGGGAGGATGAGATAAATAGAAAGGAGTGGGTTGAAAGGGAAGAGGAAGAGAAACACAGAGGGCGAGAGTGGGCAGAGATTGTGAAAGAGAGGAGTTATGGACGCTGACAGAGCGGAAGAAGGAGAGGAAGACGAGGATGGACAGACTCACGGATAGAGTCCGGTAGAGGAAGAAAGGTATCAGTGAAGTCGGAGCTGCTGAGTGGTGCTTGATGTATCTTATCCAGGCAGTCATGTGTCCACTTTTCAGGATATTTAGGCACCTGGCTATAAATCAAGAGCACCACGAGTCCTCTGGGTACTGGACAGAGGGGACTGCACCAGCACTGACCTTTTATTGAAAATGACATTGGGTTCAGTCTTGTTGTTAAGCCTGATGTGATGGATATGACGCAGTTTGATTGACGATATATTTACAGTGCAATTGATCTGGTATCACAGCAAAGCGTGTAGTACACACACACACACACACATGCACGCAGGCACGCACGCACACAGGTGTCCAGCATGTACTTTTCATGCCCAGGTGAGGCAAAACATGACACTGACATGGTATCCGCTAGTGAAGTCGGCAGGTGTATTACACATTTTAACGTTTAATTGCAGTTTGGTTAGCTATAGCTAACCAGCATTAATTAAGCAACGTTTCTGATATTAGAAGAGTACTGTGAACTTTTAAAACAGACACAAGGTGAAGAATTAAGAAAATGGTTTCTTCAATTTTTTCCAAATGTTATCAAGTGTAGAAACACTTCATGACTCATAGCTGGCCACACAACTCCACCACCAAGAATTGATAAATAACTTTGGTGATTAAATAATTATAACAATGATATATATGTATTGTGCTGGAAACTTTACAGTTGTAAAATAAATTTGTCATGGAAAAATTGTGTAATGACGTCACTGTTTCTAAATTATCTCAAATATATATATTTGCACTGCAGTTTCTTCTTATTACTTGATAAATGAATGGAGTCAGTATCAAATGCAAAAATCTTTTGCAGTTTAAATTGGGTAGTGATGTTGATATGAGAGGTTCCCAACTGACCCAGAGTGTGCCAGCGACTAAGGGAGGAAACTATCTGCAGCTCAGGTCAGACTGTGGTTCCATTAGAGATGTCAATATTGACAGTGGACAATGTAAAGCTGAGAGGTTTTTGACTGGAACACTGTATGGAAGTGGAACAAAACCAGGGAGGACCTGATCTGCTGAAGCCAGGACAAACACCACACCCACCCAAGCATGCATGTATAAACACAGACATTGTTTGCTGCCATTTGCACGTGCACTGTTTCTCTCACTGTCTCTTGTCTGCACATACAAACATATAAACATGCACTTAAATGCGTGCATGATATAATAACGTGCATGTGCATCTATTTCTGTTGGTAAAACAGCAAAAACATTGTTAGCCTTTTCCAAAGGTATGATGAAATTTTGTGATTTTAAAAAAAAATGTATACATATTTGTGTTTTGACCCCCCCACCATCAGGTGAATGAGAGAATTTGTGGTGTAAAAAAAAAAAAATCTTCCTGACAATCAAAAACATAATTTACAGCAGCTTCATTTGGTTCCTCTTCTGTGCCCCCTCGCATGAGCACACGGGAAAACACATGGTCTATTTCCACTTTCATGCCTTCATTCATTCAAAAGGACACACACACACACACACACACACACACACAGAAAACCATTCCTCACAGTCAGCTGCTTCCAGTCTGTTTACAACCAGAATCTTTTGTTTTGGTCTGTTCAACTGTGTGTGCATGAAGGGAGTGGGGGGGGGAGTCCCCTCAACCTTGACTGGGCGCCTCAGCGTTGCTCTGCAGTTATGAATAGATAACATTCTTCGCGCGTATTGAACAGTGGTGAGCACAGCATCAGCAAATTGTGTGTGGTCTTGTCACAGACATTATTTCTGACTCGGTTGCAAAGTGCAAAGCATGTTTTCCAAGTATGAATTGGAAATCAGATAATGGAGGATACAACAAAACAACATCAAATGAATCTGAAACAATCTGGGCGACTTTCCAGGAAGAACTGTTAAAAAATAAATAAATACATAAAAATGCTGCAGTCACCAAGTAGATTCTCTTGTACCCTGGTTCAACCCCATCCCCAATGCATCATCTATCATCATCTGTCATTATCCTTCATCTTTATCTGTCCCACATATATCACATTCATTCATCATGTGTTAAAGGAAAAACCCATAAAAACACTTCATCATTGTTTACAAAATGCCATTATGCTATTATTATACATGGCTATTACAGCCCGAAAGTACACAAAGATGTTTTTCATTTCAACACATCACACAAAATAAATGTTGTGTAAGTGTGATAGCACTGGAACAAGCAGATACAGAATGCTTTATGTGTAACTTTGAAGCAAACAAGCTTCAAGGGAGATTGAATAGGATTACTGGGTTTTAAGAGATTAAACCAGCATTAATTAAGCAACGTTTCTGATATTAGAAGAGTCCTGTGAACTTTTAAAACACTGTCAGACACAAGGTGAAGAATTAAGAAAATGGTTTCTTCAATTTTCCCCCCTGTTATAAGGGTGTTTTTGGCATAATTTTTCCTCTCTCGAATCGAGGGTTTAAGGACAGAGAATGTCGTACTCTGTACAGATTGTGAAGCCCACTGAGACGTGTGTGTGATTTGTGATTCTGGGGGTGATGATGAGGAGTGGGCTGAAGAGGTCTTATAAGCTCACTACATTCTCGCGAGGGGCGCATGACAAAAAAGGTCGGTACGTGATTGCCTGGGAAGGGAACGGGTTGTTTTCACACATGCAGTAGCATTCACTAAGACCTTTAAACAGACTTTGATGTGAAATATCGGCATAGTTCTTTAATGACTCGAGTTTAACAACTTCATAATGTGAAATCACCTATTTAGCATCATTTTAGCCCCATATAGCTTCTTTTAGCTCATTATTCTGGTCCCTTTTGCATAGATTGCCTAATTGAATCTACCCCACATTGGCAGCCTGCTTAAACATACAACTTCAAGACAGGAGAGTTCTCTATATGCTATCTGTCCAACACCAAACAGGGGAGTGCTGCTAAAGAGCAAGTTGGCGGTTGTGTGATTAGTTGTTGTAAAATGAAGGAAACATCTGCAGTGTGAGATGTAGTTCCCTCAGTTTTTATTCACAAAGACTGTATATATATTTGCAAACATCATGCTCACTTCTTCAAATTTGAAGTGACCCAGCAGCACATAGGCATTCCTCACACACACACACACACACACACACACACACACACACACACACACACACACACACACACACACACACA
>JBBPCS010000393.1:12257067-12292826 GCA_037974645.1 Hollardia meadi | reverse complement strand
ACCAAGAGTCCACAGCCATGCGAGTAGCTCCACAGGCTTTACTTTTAAGCACAGTGGTGATTTGATCTATCATTTGCTGACATTTGCTAATTAGCTCTAAACACAACGTACAGCCAATGGGAATATCATTAGTTTTGCACATATTTTGTCATAATCCGAAGTATTGGGCAAATTTAAATTTTGACGTACACGTTTTTACATTGCACTAAAAGTCAGGGGACCGCCAATACAATTCATCCTCTGAAACCTGAGAAGAAGTGAAAATGTTACTTGGGTACAATGATAATGTCAGAAACTCTAAAGAGTAAATGTTAAAATATATCCAGACACAAATCACAGCAGGTTATTAAATCAGGGAGTCGAGTTTCATCCATTTTTATTGCTGCGCAAGTCTGATGCAAGTTTCCGAAATGTCAGCAAAATAAAATGTCAATCGGTGCCTATTTCAATCAACCTTTAAGGAATTATACTTCAGGTCACCAGATTAAATAATTGAACCCGCACCAGTTACTTTCATACATACAGCACTATACAATATTATTGCTGCCTCATGTCGTCTAAGATGGTACATGGATGAACAAATTTTTGTCTTCAGATCCACATGAGCCCCGTGTTATTTTTATCAACCACTATGGTGAGAGAGGGGGCTTAACATGATACAGAGCTCCCCATCTGGACTGGATGAATGTGTGGGCTATAGTAGAAGAATCAGAGGCAGGTACCGCCACGTCCAGGTGCATTTGAAAAATCTGTTTCCAGTAGCTTTTTCTCTTTTTTTAGAATGTTCTAATAATAATAATTTTGAATATTTTTGGTCTTTTTCAAATTTCTGCCACTTGAAAATATACATAAAAAACATGGATAGAAGTGGACCTATTTTCTTCAACACACCCAGTCATTTGTTATAAGGGGGAGGTATCTGTGCCATGAAAAATGCCCTCCATTAATCTTTTTTTTTTTTTGTATGTATCATTGATCTAGCAGGACAGGCTCTCTGATGATCTTCAGCTGTTAGTGATCAACGCCAACTGTGACCTCTGACCTCTGGTGCTTCATCAAAACCACCTCCAAACCGCCTTCAACTGATCGAAGTCAGCGTATTGATCTGTCACAATGCTCGCGCTGCAGCCTCATTCCTGCCGTATGACTTTTACATGTTTACAAGGTTTCACCTGTAAAAGAACTTTGACATTCGCGTTCCTGACCTTTAGCTGTCAGGGTTGTCACCGTTGCTCCTCTTTCGCAGCAACAGATGAACTTCGCATTGTGACGTTATATAATGAAGCTGCAGATTCTTTATAGGGCACCTTTAGCTTGCCTACTGTTGTTTGGCAGCTATGAAAATGTTCTCTCCCTATTTAGTCTCAGCAGCAAAATACATTTTTTCCCCCATTTCTTGCCAATTAGCTCAAGTACAGAACAAAATGTCTGAGTGTATTTGCCTGTGTGCTCTCTGCTTTGCAGCAGAGTTCCATATCACGCATTATAAATACAAACATTGATTGAATGGAAATTGCTTTTCAGTCATTACTTGACTGCATTAGGACCTTTTGGCTCTGTTCACTAATCAGAGAATTGCTCATTTAAATTGCAGATGATGGCATCTGTGTGTGTGTGCTTTTACAGTGAGCGAGCAGACCTGAGGCTGAGCGGGGTCTCATTATATTTTACTTTATACAGAGACAGCTACACAAACCCAGGTACTGGCATACATACATACATACATACACTCATAATAAAGCCTGATATACACAGTCTAACGAGTCGTTGTTTGTGTGTCGTTAGTGCTGCATTTCAAAGCCATCACTTCCTTTGAAAGGCACCCCTGATTCAAGGTTGTGTCCTCATTTAAGCCTTTTTTGAAAGACATAAAAAGTGTCCTCATGCTACAAGACATTGATGTTGCACAGTCGACAGTCTTGACGTCAAAGCCTGAAACGTCACTTGTGCGAGAGGTTGCAGATGCTGTGCACAGCTGTGAATGGGTGCAGCATTATGTCACTCTCCAACATGATGGGTCTTGATTGATTCAGCATTATATCGTCAGTGAAATGTCTCAGCTTGGCTTGTGGTTGCTATGGTGCAAGCATGCACTGAAACGCCTTAGAGCTGTGACAAAACTTAAGTATAAATTAAACAGACTCATGAGGAGTATTTAATTATAACTCACTGGTCATGTTTGATTGCACCTTGCTGTGCAAAGTGCATTAACACGATTTTTGGCGATTCTTATAGTTACATGTGATATATAAAATGCTTTTGCCCTGGTTCATGCATTTCATGTGGAGCTGGTGTCAGGGGAAAATTAGTTTTAAACTTGTGTTTGTATATGAGTAATTTATGCCTTCAATTGTATGAACGTGTGTGCACAAATTGGTTATTTGAGCAGACAAATTAACATAATGTTAAAAAATATTGTGCAACAAAATATTCTAAGCTCATAAGTCAATTTATATGCTCAAACTAAACAGTATGATAACATATGCTAAAAGGATGTCTACTAAAAGAGAACATTGTTCAAGAGACAAAAGTGATATAATTTTACCAAAATTAAAACAAAACTGTTTTAAATCCAATAAATTGTCCCATTTAGATTAGTTTGAACATGATTTGAGAGCTTTTCCTGTTTATTTTGGCTGTGTGGTGCACACTTAAATGACAGCAGCCAAATCTGAACAATCTGAAACAACATGTAATTTAGCATCACAACTAAATCAGGAGTCCCTGATCACGCCGGCATGATCAAATCACGTGACTGTTTCGAGACAACACAGCATCAAAACAAAACCACAGAGCAGTGCTGTCTCTGCGTTTAGTGTGTTTAGAGTCTAAACTACATGCCAGTTTTTTTCGTTTATGGGGTCCAATATGATGATACTGTATGTCAAAGTGAAGATTATATGATGTTGTGGTAAAAAAAAGATTCCAAACATTGGCATGGTAAACATTTAAAAAAAAAAAAAAAAGTGGTATATGAAGGCAAAAGTATTCAAAAATGGCCAATCCAGCTCAAGACTACAGTATATGGGTTAAAAATAGTGCCAATGTGACAATGACAAATGCATTAAATATGCTTTTTAGAATTGGATTTTGTGTGCCACATTCTACCCATGAATATAGATTTTTAATAAGATTATTTTGTAATTGAGGACAGGCTGCAGCGATGCCAATTCCAGAAAAAAAAAAATGCTTTGTTGACCTCTATTCCATCCGAACCGCTGATGAGCTGGATATCACACTGCAATTTTTTTCCCCACTATTTTTTCTGGAGCACCGCACCCGCTGGGCTTATAGTTGGATCTGCATCATTCTTCTTAAAATATGCACATCTCTCTGGTCAAGCTTTACTGAACTACACAGTCACACGAACAAAAACACCCACAGAGCCCCGCCCCGACACATGCAAACACAGTCAACATGACAGGATTGCTGGTGTTTGTCTTGTTTGGAAGGAGAAATGAGCAGAGATAAGGAGCTGTGATCCTCCTGTTTGTTTACGTCTCTATCACAGCAACCTGACAGCAGTCCTACTCTTTAAACAAAGACAGATGGCTTCTGGGAAAGTCAGAAAAACGTCCATCTCCCTCTCTTTTCCTTATCCCTCTATCTATTTATATCACTATCTCCGCCTCTTTAACTATCTTTCATTGCTTTCTCTGCAAAAAACTTTTAAGAAAAGAATCTTCTTAACTTTATATTCACTTTAGCCTGTCATTTGGCAGGAATTTCGTGGATTGTCTTACAGAACAGAGCAGAAAAATTATTCCTACGTGTTTATTGGCATATGACCTCCTGTAAGTGTTGTCTGATCTGCCAGTGGAAAAGTTAAGTTCTGGCCAAGTTTAGGCTGCCAAAACTAAATAAAATACTGTCATGGTTCAAAAAGACAAAGAGTATACAAACCATGATCTCTGGTGTCAAACTTAAACCCTTTATTCCCTTGGCCCATTCCTGATTGTCAACAAATTTCCTAAGTTTCAGTTCAAAAACCATTTTGAGCCACTGCATCCGAGGGCTAGCTAGCTAGCTTTGGCAGACATTAGCTAGTAGTGGCAGAACACGTTTGTCTGGTGATTTTCAAATGTAACTGGTCATTGAAATTATACATTTTCTTTATTTATGTGAATTCTTGAGCACCTTTGGATATTAAAACAACTATCTTTATAAATTACAAACCCCCCCACTAATATTAACAATAATCAAACCACTGATATCCTTCCTGAAAATTTCAACTTTTCCATTTATTGTTTCAATGCAGTTTGCACTGGCTTATTTTATGTGGTCTAAATCTTCATAGGACATTTCATGGGAGGAATTTCTGGGTTTTTCATCTCTGTTTGTTTGTTTTAGTTTTTCCGATTAGAGAAAAAACGTATTGAAAATTTATTTTTGAAACAGTACCTTTGCTGTTTATATGAGGGTTTATATATGGTGGTGTTTCATTTGTCTTTCTCTCACACATTCTGGTGTCTGTGAAAGTCTGAATGCATCTGTGAGTCTATTTCCTCAGTTGAAAAATGCTTTCCCGTTCTTTAACAATTGGTGTATTACTTTTCCTGTCTAGTTCTGCCTCAGTCCTCCTTTTTCACAAACATGAAACATCAATCTTCTTTCAAACGGCACTGAGAAACTGCTTCTTCTTTCACACTATGAATGATCACAGTCTGAAAACCTGTCATTGGCTCCTGCTGGAGGTTTACTCGCACACGTTTCTGTTTGTAGTCAACAGGAGACAGTGAATCCCCGAGAGGCCGGGTAGCGCTATTTGGGTGAACAAAGAGGAGACGACGGTTCCCTTGTCTCTCCGAGAGGCAGTGGAGCGTCCACTTCTATCTCACACACTGGCAAGCTTCCACCCAGCTATCTCATACCTTTCATTTTAGGGTTTATGAACTCGCAGGCATGCAAGAGCAAACACATGGATGTGGGGAACAGGAAAGTGAAAACGCAACCACTTTCAATTTTCATGTATTTATTTAAGTACTGTACTTAAATACAACCCCGATCCCCCAAAAAGTTGGGACATTATGTAAAATATCAATAAAGACAGAAAAGACTTTTTAACTTAAATGTAATGAAATACAGTACAATAACAAGATATTTAATGTTCGACCTGAGCAGGGACGTCCCTGAAAAAGATGGCAGCATATGTTGTTCCAAAACCTTTCAATATTAATCATCACAGATGTACATGTTACCCGTGCCATGGGCACTAACACACCCCCATACCATCACAGATGCTGGCTTTTGAACTTTGTGCTGGTAACAATCTGGACTGTCCTTTTCCTCTTTAGCCCGAAGGACGCAACGTCAATGATTCCCAAAAACTATTTGAAATGTGGACTCGTCGGACCAAAGGACACTTTTCCACTTTGTGTCAGTCCATCTCAGATGAGCTCGTTCTCAGAGAAGTCGGCGGCGTTTCTGGATGTTGCTGATATATGACTTGTGCTTCGCATGGTAGAGTCTCAACTTGCATTTGTAGATGCAGCGATGAACTGGGTTTACTGACGCTGGTTTTCCAAAGTGTTCCCGAGCCCATGTAGTAATATCCTTCATACAATCATGTTGGTTTTTAATGAGGTGCCACCTGAGGGATCGAAGGTCACAAGAATTCAATGTTGTTTTTTGTCCTTCCCCCTTACGTGCAGACATTTCTCCAGATTCTCTGAATCTTTTGATGATATTATGGGCTGTAGATGGTGAAATCCCCAAATTCCTTGCAAATGCGTGTTTTGAAATGTTGTTCTTAAACAGTGGGACTATTTGCCAACGCAGTTTCACGAAGTGGTGAACCTCGGCCCTTTCATACCCAATCATGATACTAACACCTGTTACCAGTTAACCTCTTTACCTGTGGAATGTTCCAATCAGGTGTTTTTGAGCATTCCACAACTTTCCCAGTCTTTTGCTGCTCCCGTCCCAACTTTTTTGAAACATGTTGCTGCCATAAAATTCAGGATAAGCATATATTTACAAAAATCAATGAAGTTGATACAACATTAAATGTATTGTGTTTGTACCGTTTTCATTTGAATTGAATGTCAAAAAGGAAATTGACAAATTCGGTTTTATTTATGTTTTACAGAGCGTCCCAACTTTTTTGGAATTGGGGTTGTACAGTTTTAAGGCTTTGTTACGTTCTTGAATATGTTGGAAATGTCAGAAAACTTCCTTTGATTGTTGCACTACTTTATTTTAAAGAGGAATATTTTTGTTTTGACTCCACTCCCATCGGTTTCTGGTTAGTCTGCAGGTTCAGATTTTACATCCTATGCATCAAAAACTTTCAAGCAAAAATCTTGTAACTCTGCGACGTCACCTTTTCGAGAACTCTTGTTGTTCAACAGGCTCGTTTCATCGGAATGACACAATACGTTTATGATTATCTCAAAAGTTTACGAGAAATGTATCTTAATCTGTGAAGGAATGTGTAAGCCTTCTCAACTGATGTGAAAGAAGGCACATCCCAGACTGTGTTTGTGTTTTCACTTAATTTCATATGTTCACAGACATTTTCAAAATGGATGGATTAACTCAAACATTCAACACTGACTTGGAATGTTGGTCAAATTCAAAACATATTACTTTTGTTTACCGTTACTGAAAGTGAATTTCTGGTTAATTGCTAAGATCAGTGAACACAGCAAAATCAGCATCTGACAGGGTTGAAAACAAAGACAATCCAGATTATCGAAACCCCTTTACCTCAAAGTTGGCCTGTAAACTAGATGGATGTGTTAAGAGAACTCGGTATGGCGCAGCAAGTCAGCCTTGCTGCCAATTTGTCCCATGAGCAGCTGTAGTATTGCAGTGAAACAGTATGCACTGCCATAAAATAAACATCTGTAAAACTGATACGATACCTTAAACTGCAAACAAAGCCATCTTCGTATTGAGAGTTATTATGATTTAATATTTGTAAGTACTTTCTCAGAGCCTTGAAGCGTTATTATGTGTGCCATCTCATTGTCAAGCCTGTGGGAGCGGCTCAGAGAAAGAGAAAAATACACATGTGCAGCAGCTTACACAACAAAGGAGCGCCCAAGAAAAGGAGAAAATGTTTTTTTTTGGCAGTTGCACTTGGTATGCATTTTTAATAAGGATCAAACGGTGCCAATGTGCAGTCACTTCTCATAATACAACTATGATAACCTGATACAGATTTTTAACCCATTAAAAGTCCACAGTGGAATTTTATAATTGAATTTACAGCATTATAACTGAGGTAAGCGCAAATCCATTGAAGTTTTTCAAATGGTCACAGGATGAGGCTACAGCGCTAATCTTCCTTAATGGTTTTTCTTAACATTCAAATGAATGTTAAACTTTGTCTACCAATTAAGGCATGATAAATATATGAAACTATTCAAAATTTAGACTTTGTCATGTTTACATTTCTTGACAGTTTCCTTAAGATATAGTCATTAGTTATTAATAGACTGTTTGGTTAGTAATTTTACTGTTTGCTTCTCTTTTGTACATCAAATAAGTGAATAACCTGGAGGTTTGTTGAAAACCTGTCGGATGGTCTGCTTCGGTTTCATACCCCATCATGTTGGCTCATCTCCAGATCTCAGTAAAACTCCGAAATTATACAAAACTATGAAAATGAGACACAGTTTGTAATAAAAACAAATTTACAGTTATTCAAGTTAGATTGGGAAAGCAGGCAACTAAAGTAGAGCTTCTTCCATAGGAAGCAAACACTCCACAAGGCCTGAGCTGATGAAAACCTTTCAAAATTAATTAGATGAACTCAAAACACAAGCTGTTTAAGGTAAAGACCGTCTCTGCTCCTGCACTGAAGTAATTTATGAGGTTTTCACCTGACAGTGATGTTTTATGTGTCAGATGTGAGCACCCATGTGCATGGACACATGAAGACACTGGTATGCTCAACTACCAATGCATATGTGCATACACCCACGGATGAACACACATACACACACTCAGACACACACACACCACATTTCAAAATCCAATTAAGCTGGGGCTGTGGGATCTCAGCCCTACATGCCAAATGGCTTTGAGTGTCTGCACGTCATCCACAGTGTGCGACAGCTGACAACAAGATTATGGCCATGAGCGGTGCATTTGCGGTTTCGGCCCAATGATAGCATATTATTAGCACGGTGGAAGAGAGCAAATGTGTCCTCCACCGTTTGATGGCTTGTGTCATTTGATCCAAGAAAGGAACAATGTTGAATAGCTTTTTTTTCCTTTTTTTTATGCGCCGTTGAAGTGTGAGTGATTTGTGTGTTTGTATTTTTGCGCATGAATGAGCAGGCCTCTGTGTATGTGTGTGTGTGTGTGCCAAGGTTTTGTGTGTCCCTGCAAGTATGTGAACTGCAGGTGTAATAACCAGAAAGAGATAGAAACTGACATTTCTTTTAATGCTGCAGGAAATTATATATCACATTAATGTTGAAAATTATTTTTTCAGTGTGTAAATAATCAGACAACATGATTTATCCTGTTACTTGTTACAGGCGAAATCTTTCAACATCAACATTACTCGTTTTTACCACACTCAAAATGTTCAATTGTACTGAAAAATCGACGCCGCACTCGGTAGAGTGCCAGCCTCCAATGATACTGAACAGCTGTCAGATTTGCAAAGCTGCAGCCTGCCTGCTTATTGTTGTCCTGGCTTTAGTTTCTTTCAAAGCATTACATGAATGTCAGCTATGACATCCCAGATGCTGGGCTTTCACACAAGCGTACAAACATAGCATGCGTCATAAGTCCTCAGTTTTCTTCAGCAAAAAATAAACACTGAATTCTCCTGGATAATTTGAGGACACGTCAGTTTCATGTTCTGACCATCATTTTAATCAATCAAAATGTCAGAAATCCTGTTTTTACATAGAGTTTGGGCATGGTTGTTGACTCTAAATACTACGATACCCATGAGGCTCACCGGGAGACGCGCTAAGCCTTCCCTTTAGCGTCTCTGGGCGACGTGCAAAGGCTCGCGCCCACACATCTTATCCTGACACGCGGTGATGTTCGGTTAAGTTTAGGCACAAAAACAACGTGGTCAGGTTTCGGAAATGACTGGTGACGCTTGGTTTCGAACTGTACGTGAACTCTGGTCTCCTGGGTGAAAGTCGTGTGTGACCCTTCGCTCAACCCGACCTCCACCCCTCTTGGCACTTCCTCGCTTTGGAAAGTTCATCACGTTACATCATCAGCCGTCTATGACGTAGTGCGATGTACTTTTCAAAGCGAGAAAGTACCCCTCCACCCAGGAGACTGTAGTTTGCATCCCATTTGAAAGTCAACCAGTCATTTCCTAAACCTAACCATGTGGTTTTTGTGCCTAAACGCAACCAAACCTCACCGATGTTTTGTGTCTAAACTTAAGCAAAGTAACGTAGACCTTGTGCGTCAAGATAAGACACGTGGGGCGTGGGCCTTTGGGAAAGCTTAGCGCGTCAGCTGGTGACACCAAAGGGTACCTTACATGTCTGGATAAGATGTGAAGGGCGCATGACAAAACGTCTGTATGGGACATCCTGGGATGAGAACGGGTTGGCATTTTGTATGCCACCACCTCCCCCAACCACCTCCTCATGAGTCCGGTGTGGTACATAAAAGTAGTGTTTCATTCAGTCAAATAAACGTCATCTCTGAACATAAACCAGGCAGCGATTGTTTGTCTTCTTAACGTATTTGCAGTTGCAAATTAGTTCTATGAACATAATTTTTCTAGGAGACAGGTTTGCAGTACTGATGGAACCATTCAAATGTGTGAAAAGCTGACAGCTGATATCACTGAAGAACCTATATTTTAGCATGGACCGGTTGTACTTTCACCCCCATTAATAAGCATATTTGATGTTGTATGAACATCAAACCTCAGCACTTGACATTTTCGTTGATAAGTGAGTGATAACTATTAGAGTTATTAAATTGTATAAGAGTCTGTGTTTTTTTTAGCTGCTGTTGGAGTTGGGTTTTGGTTGACGCTGTCAATAATGGACCGCCTTCGCTCCAAGTTAACTTCTTCAGACAGAGGCTTACTGTAGTATTAGGACGTGCAGCATCTTTCTGTGTCTCGCAGGAAAAGATAAATGAAAAATTGAACAATGAAAGCATAAAAGTAGTCGACGAGGGATTGCTCTGCAACAGGAGAATGCCCTTAAAACCCTCCTGTATGTGCATGTGGGTGTACGTACACTTACAGTGTAGCTTCTACATTTCCCTTGTGGAGTCGCTTTGTAGTTGTTGTTTTTTTCATTCCTCCACAGTGCACTCCGATTGCCAATTAGCTGACAGTTGTTTTATTATTCTTTTTCAAAACCTCAATCCTAAAAAGTGAAAGAGGGAAAGGAGGTGAAAAAAAAAAATCAGCTTATTATTGCACCAGAGCATCGCTTCTGCACCTCGCACCCCCAGTCGTAAAACCTCGGGGGGGTTCACTCAGAATAGCAGGATGATCAAAAGGCATGAAAATGACATGCTATTTACGCTGCTTTGGTATGGAGTTTTGGAGGGGGTGGGGTGGGGGGGTGGCCAAATATTTGGAGCGTCGGGGTTGAAAAACGTGAAAATGTGGTATGTTTTCATGAGCAATTAATTTTTCCTCTATACATGGTTGTCAGTCAAGCATACGTGTTATGTTCAGAGCGTGTGAGAGTGTTAACAATTTGCTGGGGAAAACGTGTCACAGCCTTTGACCCCCGAAAAATCGTGGTTCCAAAAAGAAAGAAAGTTATAACTGTATAATCGCACTTTTCTTGCAGAGCTAGAAAGTATTAAAAGAGTAAATTAACTAATGAATTATATTAGAAACTTATTAAAGGGAAGACTTGCATTCTTTGGGTTTTGTAGCTCATTAAAAGAGACTAAGAAAAATCACGTTAGACTTTCAACTAAGAAATTAACAAAACTGCAGCACCGTAGTGAGAGTATTAAGTCGTCAATAAGATGCACATGCAATAAACATTTTGTGTTGGCTGTGTCAAACAAGTCAAAATGAGGTTTGCTCATCGTATTTGATCTGGCAGGCTGCTCTGAAGTTCAGGTGATCTAATTTTTTATTTATTGTGTTTAGATTTTAAATGAGTGAAAATATGGCAGGAAGGTAGAAAACACACTTCACATCTTCCCTATACCGTAAGTTAAAATTCTGCTTCTTCCCACAAAGAAAATATTAATAAATATTAACCGAAATATATTCAGAAAATTGTTAAAAAATTAATACAGCTGTCAAACCCAAAATTTTTAAAAATTGTGTTTATGCCCCTAGGCCTACGTTTAACTTACTCTATATTATACTATATTAGTGTGAGCACCCTGCCTCTCTCATACAAGCTCCTGAATCACGTACAGTCTTCATTTCTTTCAGAAATTATATATTATATTAACTATATATAAGTCTGTTAAAGATACAGTATAAAGGCAACATAAAATATGCCCAAACTACAAATTTAAAATTGTAAATATACCGACAAAAACAACCCCTGAGTGGTGCCAATGTTAGCAGCTGATACTATGTCCAAAGGCAATAACTGAAGACTTAAGTTACTTTATTTACCAGGAAAAGCGCCCAGAAAATTTTGTTTGGTGACACTGACCGGGAAACTGAGGATAAAAAACAAGCAGGCAAGAAACATTAAATTATTAAATTGCTCCTCCGTGGGGACTGTTAATGTACACAGTCTACAGCTGCCCTGTTTACTATTGATGGTGTGACAGTGGACATCAGTATTTCTGATCCATTTCCTTGAACCTGTAATTTCTTTAACCACATGGGTGCAGCTTAAAGCATTGACCACTTTTTAGGTTAATATGGCAAACTTCTTTTTTTTAATATATATTATAAACTTCTTACCAAAGAGTTGCTCATTTAAAGCAACATTAGCTTTTATAAGTCAACATAAGTCTGATATTCACTCTCTTTCATTGTAGCTCTGTTTTTGGTTTGTACCAACTCCTGAGGGAAATATGTGGTCCTTTAGCTGCTAAATGTTCCACTATGTTGAGCAGCTACAGTTGCCAACCGTGTGTTTCTGGTTTGTTGCTGAGCAGGTAGGCTACAGAGGGTTTTTAGAGCTTTGTAGCTGAAGACAGCCACCGGCTACAGCTAATTTTCTGCACCAGCATGGTTTTTGACCACAGAAATGACCTCCCGTCACTGAATTTCTCCCCTTCATCACTGCCATTGCTGTACAGCCATCATCCAGCGTGCTATCAGTGTTGACATCTGCTTAAGCGGCCGATGTGGGGGACACAGCAATAACCTATAAATAAGAGTTGTGGGGTAAACACAAGTTAAGCTGGGCCAGTGTTTACATGCAGCGCAGCAGTTTGTTGCAACATGAGTCCCCTGGGAGTCCTGAGAACAGCCGAGCCGTGCTGTTAACAAGAAGCAAGGGGATCTTGGGAAAATAAGCTGAAGTGAAGCCACATCCGTCCACCTTTTGTGATTCAGAATGAGGAGGATGGATCAGTTATGAGGAATCATAATGAGTCAAAATACGTGGACTTTGTGGGGAAATATGTAGAATATATAATGTAGAGTTCAGAGCCAAAGATAGAATGAAAAGCAGGCTGTACTCACAACCTGGCATATAAAGACCTATACAATATATATATATATATATATATACAGAGACAATAAAACAGAAAATCTATTATCAAGGAATATCATTGACGAGGAGGGATTTAGGCCTGCAGGACCAACTGATGGAAAATAATGACATTGCAATGTTCTGATCCCATCATAACTAAAAATAGAGGTCCCATGTGCTCCAGTGTTAGCAAATGATGCAAACATGAACTTTAAATGAGATTTTAGAAACTTTTCTCATCATCTTCTTTTCATGTAGAATTTTTTTTTTCTGTCTCTTTAAAGAGCCCTTTTCAAATATAGAGTAATGTCTTAAATTGAATTTAAATTGGCATCAATGTGTCGAATCTATCTGGTGTTAGACAACGAATGTTTTATTACTGGTTCAGTATCTTAGAGGCTTTTTGGTCTGGCAGGGCTTTGAATATATCAATGCATATTAGAGCACATGTGTTCCAGGTAATATTTCAAATATTTTTAATGTATTTTTGATATATGACCACTCAGGGTCAACAGGTTACATGCACTCATGCTGTGCAAATGTCCTATATGTATGTTTACTCTTTTCTTTTTTAATAAAAAAGTGCAAGAAAAGTGATGAACAAGAAGACCAAAATGCAGAGAAATAATTACCAAGATGTACCTGAAGAAAATTGAATAGACACATTAAGATTTAGACGCTCGGCTCATTAAAAATCTGAGCATGTGTACAGATAATCCCACTATTGTTATTCTGAGCCCCAAGTACCTGTTAATTACCTCACCCCCTGAGGTCAAGATCCGTGTTGCAGAGCATCACGTCATCTGACTGTCTCATGCTATGTGACGTCACCAGAAGGAGTAAGTAGGGCAATGTAGTAGCTGGGATGTGCCAAACCTGGTGAGCAAACAAAATAAAACTGCTGGAGAGTTGACATGTGTTGACACTAAGAAGAGGGCAGCTGAGTATCCGAACAGTTTGAAGGGTGTCAGCTTATTGACAAACCACCCCTGGTGTTTAGACTTGCATCACGATTGGTATTTTGACATGCATCATATGGTACCTCCGTGTGTTGACCTTCTGAATGGCACTTTTTGGAACTCAGGACGGCTGAACTCCTCCCACGTTGCAAACAAAAAATGCATGTTTCTGATTGGTTGTCAGAAATGGGCAAAATGGGCTTCTGCCCAGGTGTAACCCCAGGTGTATCATTTGGCTTTTGGTAGGCCCTAATTCAATTTTTTTTTTTGCCATTTGCAACGAATCATTATTGTCAGCATTATTACTTGACGTTTCTGCCCTGTCATATAGAAGTCCAGCCCGTTCTCATGCCCAGCTCCTCAGATATCGACGTGTTGTCACGGCCCTTCATGTCCCATCCAGACGTCCGCGTCAGTATCAGATGACTTCTAGCCATTTCTATATCTACTGTTACTGGGTTATCTGTCTACTGACTATATTTACAAGACAAATCAAAATGATTTGCTATTATTTTGCAATTATTAACTTTTTAACAATGAGCCCAACTTTACAGGCTGAAGGTTGGCTTGTAATTGGATTTTGAGAGCGATGTGCTTGTGTGTGATTGCGCGCGTTGGTGAATTGGGAGTCGTGACAGTTCACATCTGTCTCTCTCCCGCTATCTCTTTCTCACACACTCACAAACGCACACTGTTTCTGTGTGTGTCAGAGAACGCAGGGGGTCTATACTGGTGTGTGTTCGTGCGAGGTTAGTGAGTGCATATGTGGCAAGAGATTTTTTTTTGTGTGTGTGTATATCCAGGGCACATTGTCTGGACAGGGAAAATGAGAATGGATGGGATTGTAATTACTGAATGGAGATATCCACACAGTGTGAAATTAGAAAAGGCTGGGCGAAAACCTCCCACGGGCACAGCCGGTAAAGAGAGAGTAGTTGTCATGGTGATAGGTGAATTCAAACAGGGCTTCACAAACCTTCAGGGAAAGAGGTGTGAGCGTTGTGCGAGTGAGTTTTTCCTTTATATGTGTGCATGTGTGTCAGGTGGTTTGGGCTGTGTTTATATATTTTTTTTTTTGTAAAAGAGGAGAGAAAAGTTGCTGTGACCTTGATGAAGACTCACAAGGTGTCGTGTTTTCAATTTTTCTACTTTCAAACGTGCAGTGAATCTCACCTGAGCTGAGAGTGGAGCAGCCGGTCCCAAGGGCGTGATTTCAGCAGGGGTGCACATGTCCCCCTTCAGTCTAAAAGGCAGCTTTGTCTCCCAACTTTTACAGTTGGAGTGACTCACTCAGTTCAGGGTTGATGAAAATGCACATGTTGCCTTTAATTGTTGCAGCAGTGAGGGTATTTTTTTCCCCTCGGTTTGGCCTCACAGGCTGCATACAGGCTGCCCTGCCATGTGCAGCTTGGCAGAAAGTCTGGCAGACACTATGGGTACATCCAAATTCCCTTAAATTGCATCCTCGTTTCCATCACTTGCGTCTTGGTCCCTCCCACCAAGGATACATGGAGAGACGCAAGGAAACCAAACGAGGAGAGAGGAAATGAGGAAATGTTTTCAGAGAAATGAGACGTCCTTTTTCTCTGAAGCACGTGAAGCGACATCCGTTTCTGATGATCACAGCTGGATCAGCTGTCAGTCGGCTTTAACAGCTGTAGAGACTTTTGATGGAGTTTATCTCTGCACACGTCCATTGTCTTAATACTACTAAAGGCATGGAGTTATCAGTGCAGAGCAGCAGTGTTACCTGTTCATGAACAACAGGCTTATCCTGCTCAGAGGCACAGGAACCATTTCTACTGGCAGAAGGCCTTCGTATTATTTATTCATTATTTGCATCTTTTTTATTGATATACTTATTGTGAATTCATTATGATGATAATCATGTTTTAATAGTACAAAAAATTTATTAGGTTAAATGTTTCTGGGAAAATGGAAATTATGTAACATCAAGCCCAACGTTTAGGAATTATTAGCCTCACTTGTGACTGAATGGAAATGACGACAAATTACGTAACAGACAGACTCTCCTACTCTCTCTGACTTTAACTGGATCCACAATAAAAGTTAATCAATAAAATAACAGATCATGAAAAGAAAAATCTTTCTAATAAATGTTGTTTGTGCTCCTTTAATCATCCAGACCCACTATAAAACTTGGCAATAACTAATCTGTTAACCGTCTGCTATGAAACTCCAGTGTTGTTGTGATGAATCAGATCAGTCCGATAAGCTGCAAAGTCCAATCAATAGCTGACATCCAATAAGGGGGCGTGTCAGTCGGCAAAATATTTGTATCCTCGCTCATGGCTCCTCAGAGATCCCTCCTCGCTCCTCGGAGCAGAAAGAGAGACTTTAAGCAGCGATGGTTGAGGGGACGGTTATGCCGTTCAAGGAAAAAAAATTGGTCTCGGCACTTCCTGCTGTTGTAACCCAACTGCCTACTGCGGGAAAATGACTGGTTTGCCGTAGCCAGCAGTACGTGAAAGTAGTAAAGTAGTAAGATAGCTGTTGTCAAAGTTACATTGTTACTTAGTGATATTCTGTCACTAAAGCCGTCCCTCTAAAGTCGCAGCTTAAAGTCTCTAATAGCTATGGGACGGCGTGCAAGATGGCGAACCGGAACGACTTCTGGTTCACTCGAGGATTGAGGAGCGCGGAAATATCAAATAAGGGAATTGGGATGTACCCATAACCTCAAAATACATCTTCCTCTGCATGTTTTAAAAAAAAATTACTTATTAAAATTTATAGCTGACAATCTGCACTTTTCGTAATACCCTAAACATTAGAACTTAACATCAAAGAAAGCGTAAGGCAGCAAAGGACAGCACTCTCAATACGTGAAGTGACTTTTGATGCCTAAAACTATGATAGCTTTAAGTTTTTAAATTTTTAACCATGCTAGCGGCACGACTGTAGAAATGACAATGCTTTTGTCTTTTGTCTGGTTGAAGAGCTCCTGACTTCATTTTCTTCGTTGTCAATGTTGCCCCACTGCTGAGAAAACAACCTCAAGTTGTAACCCTGGTAACTTAAAGTGCTGAAAAATACATTGTTAGTGACTTTTATGTTGAATTAACATGCTTGACAAATGAATTCATTGCCTTGCTCAAAGACTCTCAGGGTTACCTTAAGGACACTGCAGCACCCTGCTGCCAAATGGAGCCCAGGCAACTGCTCCGGCTTCAGGGACCAAAATACTACAATATACTACAAAGTTTAAAAGAGAGACACTATTTTCAGTTCAACACCCCATTCTTAATATATTTAAATGTTTATATGCTCAGGGACGTTCTGTTAAAAAAAATTACTCCCAGTCATTTTTTCCTCACAAATTAATTTCTTGGCAAAAGTATTTTCGCAGCATTACATTTTTTTTCCAAGAGGTAAATGTCTTATTTTGAAGTAAAGCTAATCATTTATACTTATTATAAATACCTATTATACGTATTTTCATAACCAAAGTACACTGCCAAAATGAAAGCTGACGAAATGTTAAAATCATTGCATCGTTTAATAAAACTGGGACTTAATTAAAAACATTTTCCACGAAGGCTGTTTAATGTAATTTCTTACTGTGAATATGAAATTGTGAAAATGTTGGGCTTGTTTGGGCTGATGAACTTTGCAACCTCCTGCATATCAGCAGTCATCAAAAACCCACTGGGATGCTTGCTTCTAACAAAGCCTTTGAAAAAATCTGCATTTCATGGCAATTTTATATATGCTTTCTTGTAAAATAATTTTTTTTAAAGGTAGAATTGTCCTGTTTGTAGTCAAACATATTGTAGTTGTCCTGTGTTGTTGGTTGACGTGAACATGTGGATGTTGGAACATAATGAAAAAAATTGTTGCTGGAGAATATTCTTTACTACAGCAAGTATCACAACCTCACAGTATCACAAAAATCAGTTCTTAAATCATAGTTTTGGTTAAAATAAGTTTAGCTATGTTTTGTACATGATGTAAGTTAAAAAATGATATATAAGTAAACTTGTGGTCGTAAATCAAAATAGGTCAACATTTACTTTCAGTTTCACAGGGGACATGGGAAATGTTATGTTATTGTAACCCTTGTTCTATTAGCACAGGCGGAGCCCTCTACTGGACTCTATGGGTATTGCTCTCCTCCAATCATGATCACATATTCACCCACTGAAATTTGAATGAACGTAGCCAGCCAACAGGACGAGCCTACTCGAATACGTGGCCGATAAGGCCGCGCATACACTGGTGACTATCCTGCCACCTCTTCAGCGAGTGGCAGGGGAGCGGAAGGGTCCGATGGTAGTGGGCTCCACCTGTGCTTATAGAACAAGGGTTACAATAACATAACCATTCCGTTCTATCTCACACAGGCTCCGCCCTCTACTGGACTCTATGGGTGGAGCCCAATAAATGACCACCCTCTCGTGACCAACATCGGCCCACCACACTGAACCTGTCCGGGTAAGGGTAACCGCCACAGCTCACCTACTTCCTGTTTCAGTCATTACTGAGGGAAAGTAGGGGAACACCCCGGCCCGGGCCTGAACATCTGGCCTAGGCCGCCACAGCTATAACCCTCAGGTGGCAACACACACTGGAAGCCCCATAGACCCTATGCCCCGAGTCATCCAGGGAACACGGAGACACGTGGTCACATTCAGTGGGTAAACTCGCCGATCACTGAAGAGGCGGCAGGATAGTCACCGATGTATGCACGGCCTTATATACGTCCACGTATTTGAGTTCATGCAAATTTCAGTGGGCGTGAACGTGATTGTGATTGGAGGAGAGTAGTACTCATAAAGTCCAGTAGAGGGCGGAGCCTGTGTGAGATAGAACAACAGACTCAGTCGGGAAACCACCCCAACCTCCTCCATGAGTGGACTTTCTTGCTTTTTATACTACATCACCTGATATATTTCTCTATGAAATTTGCATCTTAAATGACATGAGAAGTCTTAATGCAGACGGTGTCAAAAGACGCGCAAAAAGCAAAAAGATTGAGTGTTGAAATGAAGTGATTATAATGTGTGATGGCAGGAGATTAGAAAATAAATGATGATAAAGTATACATGTAAAATAGACTGAATTAGCAATAAAGGCCTGTCTCAATAAAAACAATGGTTCTGTTCACAGTAAGTAATGCTACTTGTCTTCCTTAATGCCATCAATGACAGACTTCAAATCTGTTGACAGAAGCATCATGGCAGGATAGAAATAGAGATAGACTTGGTTCGCTGGCAAGCTAGAATTCTGTGTATGTGGCCATGACAGTGTCTTGGAGAGGATCCCAGCGTGGGGGTGCAAGAAAACATTGGCAGTGAGCCACCTATGACTGCATTACATAATCAGAAGCTTGAGACAGGGAGGAGTAGATTCCTTTGTCAGAGTTCAAAGTGCACTGTGAAAAGATAATGGCCTCCTTTTATCAGTACTCCATAGTAATGAGCTTGTTCATCACCTAGGGGAGGAGAGAGTAGGGGTAAGGGAGGACGAGTGGGGGTGCAGAGGGAGAGGAAGGCTGAGGAATGCCCATCCATCAGACACAGAACCCAGACTCTGGCCAAAGCCCCAGCCCCCTCAAAGCTCCAGACCTCTTCATCAACGTCTGTGCACATACAGGCTGGAAAAGCTATCCAGTCTTCAGTACAACATTTATAAGGAGAATTAACCCATAGAGGGGTTTAATTCCACAATTCAACCAATCTAGATTTTTCTGATACTAAGACAATTTGACAATAAACAGATCCCAGAGACTGTTGAGCATGTAATCCACCCAGACACCATAGTTTTATTTTTGTATCCATACCAACAGTGAATTTCAGTTTTAACTTTAACCGGTGCCGGATCAAAAACAGAACCTTTGTCTGTTCCTATCTACAGAAACATCAAAGTCAGAATAAAACATACAATGTAATAAAACACTTAAAAGATATGATCAAAATTTATTGCACGTATTGTAAAATTTTCAGGTAGAGGGAGTTTTCATCATTAAAAAAGGCTAGATTTTACTTAAGCAACGATAAATGCCTAATTGTCAGTATTTTGGTCAAAATAAAATTTGGTTATCAATGCCTACATTTAGGATGGCCTTCCTCTCCTTCCTCCCCCCTTATGGGCGGCCCTGACCTGCACTAAGGCTTCAACACTAAATGAACAATGAAAAAGCTGAAGATTTACTGTAGCTGTAGCATTTAGTACAATTAGAACCTTGGATTTTTTTTTTTTCATATCTTTTTACAACCTTTTGAAAGTGTTTTAAAAAAACACGATCATGTCGAACTTGTTCCCCTCCTGTACGACGCTCACAGTCAAATGCTTGCTGGTCAGAAATGCAGCACTTTCCTGTCCAGGTAGCGTGTTTGCTAGTAGATACTTGGGGCTGTTGCTATAGGACACTTCAGCATGGATGTTGGCTCCCAAACAGAAATAAAGTAATGAAGTAATGCTGTGGATTGTGAGCTCTATGAGGACGTGTTAATTTGGATGTTTCCATGATTAAATCTTACATTCTAAACTCAAGAAAAATGTTGTGGACTGCTTTTTGTTTAAACCTTGTCATTGGCATTTACTTGCAACGCTGGACATTTTGAAATTTAAACCAGCAATCAATAAGGAAAAAAAAAATGTTGACAGTGTGTTCTTTTGATTATTTGAGCAAAATGGACATTGATTTTGGAAATAGATCCTGCTAAATTTCACAATGTAATTTTTCACTGCTTTGAGCACAACTCGCCTCCATTGTATTGGAGGTGAACAACAGCAGTCCAGGAGGCATCTCAAATCCGGGCAAATTAAATCAAAACATTAGATTTATAGTTATATTTACTTCTGCTGGTTATAATCTTAAAATTGTCGCGTTCATTCGAAGTCGCTGGACCGAACATCAGCTAATTGTCCACATGTAAATGGAGCATGGAGACCAACAAAATGTCCATTATGTCGTATTGGTGAATCGGTCTCGGCTTTTTGTGGTTGGATATGAATGAAAATCAGCCAGAAGGTTTCCAGGTGACAAGGACTTGACGGACTACCATCCCTATGTGGGGTCGCTGACCTCCACTTTCCCTCTGGTTTAACAAGCAACCCCCCCACACACACCACCCCTCCAGGGCCACAGGACAAATGAGCTCTAAGGAGGGGGAGGTGTGTGTGTGTGTGTGTGTGTGTGTGTGTGTGTGTGTATCCATATGTGCGTGTGGTGAAACCTGACTCTGGGATAGATCTTGTTCTCCTGGTCGACCTTGAATGTCCTCATTCATTTCACCGACAGCTCGGAATATGAACGCATGCTCGGAATACTCTTTGCTAAAGCTTCAACCAGGGCAGAGATTCAAATGAGAAGAGCAAAGCGATAACCCCGCAGAGGTCGGGGGTTTGAGTCCCACCGGAGCAGCTGTAGATAACTGTGGTATTTAAAATCCAGGTGCTGTAAAATGGAATTGAACCAATGCTTGTCAGAAGCGTCACAAAGCCCAGCAGTTTGCCACGGGGTAAAATTGTGGAGAATCTGAGTGCACACACTGATGATTCCTACCCTGAAATCAATTAATTTGCTCTTTTAATAATTACTCATGCCCACTTCTCAAATAATTCCCTCAGTTTAGTCTAATGGAGTCGGGTTATTGTACCTGTATGAACTGGTGTTACAGGTTGTTGTGGCTAGTCTGGTCAGTCAGGACCATGTGAGGTAATGTTATTACTACTGTTTTGGGAATGTGAGAGTTAAAATGACCAAGGGAAGAGTTTCCATTCTATAAAGACACTAAAATTACACAGGTGGATTTTCTTAAGGGAAATTCAAGTACGATGCAGGGCTGCCGTGGAGACATTTGGACTGATTCCAACATTTCAAAAGGTTGTGGCCCCTGAAGTCAATCACCACTTTTGAGTTATCCTCATCACTTATAATAATATTGTTTTGCTTTGCTTTTGCTTTATTTCCCCTCTATTAGTGAAATATTGGCAGTGAATGACCCTTTTCACCTTTCTCTCTTCTCATTCACAAATTCTCTTTATATTAAAGCTATCTTTCTGCCCAGCTTCCAGGGATCAATCAATTGTTGAACACTGCTCTTCAAAAACCTTTGTGATTGTGTCATTGTGTCGTTCCAGGCGTTACTCCATCATCCACCTGATGGCTTTTCTTCAGCACCAGCATCTAAATTCCAGGTGATCTCGTCTTGTCCTATCACCTATCGTGGGCCTACATTTAATGATTTCTCTATTGGCTATCTCAATAACGGTTGTTTCACATTTCCTTTATGTATTTATTGAGTACATTTGGGGGTTTAAATAAGTAATTTTTAAAAACAAATTATCAAAATCTGATACCTGCCAGGCTTTGCAGAACTGTGCACTGCATGCACTCCGTCTCTTCTCTGCATCTAGCTGTAACCACAGCTAGTCTGATGGTTCAAGTTCTCTGTAGGAAAAATTATTCACTTTTACCAGTAAATTGTCCAAACCAGAGTACCATGCTCTTCTCTAATTGGGCACACAGTGGGAAGCCTAATAGCTTTGGAGGAAAAGCAAAAGTAAAGCCAGTTTGAGTCACAGTCGTGCATATTTAATTTATATAAATGTTCTTGTGTCCACAAAATCATCGACAGTGCTGCAATGCAAACTGAAATTGCTCCCAGTTACCCAAAACTTTAAAAGCTTTAAAACTCCCCTTATTTATTGCGGGGCATACTGTATGAGATCCTTCGGCATAAAAAAATTGGTTTCAGAGCAACTGCATTGCTGGAAGATTTCTTGTCACCAATAAGTTAACACAGGAAATGAGAGGATTTCTATCCCCAAGTATCAGATTGAAGAAATATGACATGGTCTTAGTTTTTTTCCACAGTCTTAGTTATTTCATTTCCTTCCTTATACCATGTTTATTTTATTATATTGCACAGTTTTTAGTTCTGGCAATTTGAATTAAAATACCAATAAATATATCTTTGAAAAAAAAAATCTTGAGAGTGCTTCAATTATTCAGGGGCTTTGGGGCACAGAGCGTGGCAGGCTCGGTGGAGCAGTTTTAAAGCTGAAGCACTTTGTGCTTGCAATCGGAGATGAAGAGGCTATTTGTCTGTGTAGTGTGCAGCGCTCTTATCAGGGATTTGTTTTCGGCACAACTTAATTTGCATAAATTTCTCAGAGAGTAAGATGAAAACTGGCTGGAGCAGGAGGAACAGATTGTTCTCACAATGCACATTCCACCAACCCGCTCACATTATTGTTCTTATGTCGAACATGGAGTAAGCTTTCCAACTTTCTCAACACCCTGATCGTGAATATATCTGTAAGAGTATTTTCATTTTTGCCAGATTTTTATATGCCTCGAGTATAGTTTTCGATCATGAGGTGATCAACGTGAGATTTAAAGGATAAAACCAGTCCAGTTTATTACAACTTGGGCATTATTTTCACAGCTTTGGACAACCCCGAGTACAAAACAAAAGTTGAGATGCTGTGTAAAAAGTAAATAAAAACAGAGTGCAATCATTGGCAAACAAACTGTGTTTACCGACAATGGTTTTATGAAGTGTTCCCGAACCTATTTGCACAATCATGTGTTTCACAGAGTGGTGAGCCTCCTTCCTTCCTTGTGAGCGACTGAGCCTTGTTTACCCAAACATGACACCATCACCTGTTACCAAATGAACCTGTTTACCTGTGGAATGTTCCAAACAGGTGTTTTTGGAGCATTCCACAACTCTCCCATTTTTTCTTTCGTTGCCCCTGTCCCAACTTGTTTGCAATGTGTTGCTGCCATCGAATTCAGAAACAGTCAATCAGTCAAACATTAAATACATAGTGTTTGTACTGTTTTCAAAAGTGTGTATAAAAAAAGGATTAGCAAATTATCACATTGTTTTACAGCGTTCCAGCTTTTTTTTTTGTAATCGGGGTTGTAAATCTAAAACAAATAACTGTATGTAACAGGTTTAAACAAGCTCACAGTGTCCCCTGATTTTCTAAAACATTTAATTAGAATTTCTGTGTGAACACACCTAAAATGTCAATAAGAATTTATGTAAGAAGGACACTTGAGCTGTGACACTTTGTTTTCTCTTGCAAGTAAATTTGGCTAATCTGGGATTATCTGTATGATCTGCCTTTGGCCCAGCTGGATTTCTCTTTAGTGATGTTGTGGTGTTCCCATCTTTCCTATCTACGGATGGCTGCCATCCAACTACGTGGCCCTGGTTTTGGTCATTGAATCCCTGCCTATATGGTGCAGTTCTGTAGTTGACTCTTGCCACTGACCTATATGGAGAACAGAGCTAATTTCTCCTTTGGGAATCTACAGAATATCCCATAAACAGAGACTTCCTGGTTGACTGTGTCCTGGGAGAGCTGCAGGAGAAAAGAAAACAAAAAGCCACATGTAGATCCAATAAATTCCTTTTTTTATCGATTTTCCAATAAAAAATACATTCATACAGAAACTATTTTACAAAACAATTTCAAATGAAAAAATCTTGTTATGCCATAAAACAAACAAAAATAGAGCGTCATATTGTATCTCCATGTTTATCCAATAAAGATTCTCTCGCTAAAGATAGGGTGTCTTCGTAGGTCTTTGAAAAGTCGAGAGAAAGAAATCACATGGCAAATAAAAGACGTAATATTTAACGGGCACCAGAATGCAAAATTATGACAATTCAAGTGTCCAGAACAATTCACGTCTGAAAAGGTTGTTTTTTTTGTTGTTGTTTTGTTTTTTTCTCCTTGAAAGATGATAGGCCACAGGTGTATACGCAGTTGATGTCTTTTTAAACGTACATTTGCTCTTCCTTTCTCCCATGAAATAAAACAAACAAACAAACGTGTTACAGAAGCAAATGAATGAGGAAAAAAAAGAGAGAAAATGGAGTGTCTATTTTACAATAATTCTTCAGCCTCTTGTCTTCATTGGTTCATCTCTAGAAACAACACACTGCACTTGTTTTTGGTCCCATACCCTTTCAAAATAGAAGCTTCCTTACAAAATTCTCTTAGTTTACAATGTACATATCTTTGCATTTTTGACATTTCTCAGTGTATGAACTTTCTTGAATGCTGACCAGGTTCACCTGTTGTTGAGTTGCAACAATGCTGCCTGTGAGGATGACTACTGAGTGACAGACATCAACAAGGTTTATGAACACTTAAATCAGCCATACACTTAAAGAAGTTCTTTTTCAACACTTCCATATCTCTTAAAAAAAATATTATGCAGTAAAACACTGTGGTTTTTCAATTGTGAAACTGAAGGGATTTAAATAAATGAATTTTTATCAGCCCACAGTGGTGCACTGAAGTCATGTAAAGTATAACTGAGGTTAAAACATGCATACAGTGATGTTGGTACAGACACATCTGGTCCTGGTCTCATCTCAGTACACCTGCAGACAGAAACCTCTAGACCTGCAGCACAGCTCAGCTGAACCGGTCAGACCGGTTTTGGTACCGTTCAGTCAGATCACGGGTTGTTTAAACCAGGACTGAGTAAAGATACTGACTCAGCCTGAGGGCGAGACTTAACAAAACATACAACATCAAAACAGACTCATGATTGAGAATGTCGTCATTATTCTAAAAAGGACACATCCTTTTCTTTAAGGGCTGTAAGCTTTTGACGCATCAACTGATCAAAAATAATAAATGGCCCGCACAGCTTACTGTAAATGTTTTCTTTGCAGTAAATCCTAATGTGTCACAGGGCATGCCACGTTTCATGAGAACATATTTCCAAGACTCTGTACCTTTGAGTTACAATCCATCTGAAGTGCATCCACACCACCTTATACTACATAGTAGTAAACCTTTACAAAACTTTACAAAGCTTTTCCAAGTGCTCCACAATTCTCAGACCTGGGTCATTTTGGGGATATGATTTAGTTTTGATATAGTTGTATATTCAACAAATAATGCAGAGAGATGTAAAAAATGGCAGTCATTATGAAGCTGATATATATATATATATATATACATATATATATATTTTTTTATTATTCAGGAGTTTAGAGGAGTCTGTCGCGAGACAGAAGAGCAAAGGTGTGACTGTATGGATCAGAGCCTTTATAAAGCAATTCAACAACGCACTAGTGCATTTGCAACCCCCATTTCGTGTGAGTGTGAGAGAGATCTATTTAACAGGACAAGGCCACTTACATAAGGCATCAGTAAGGTCAACAGTGCATTTACAGATAGAACAAAAGAGAAGAGCAAAAGTGAAGAAAAAGGAACAAAAATCCCACGATCCAGACAGTTGCCAAGCAATAGTGGTATCCCCAACTCATCAAGAAAATTAAAAAACAAATCGACTGCCTTATGTGTTTTGTACTATACCATGATAATGAGTAATATGAAGGTAGCTGCTCTCTGATGGAATTTTGTTGTCCTATAAGCAAACAGGTGAGCAACACATCCCCAGATCCCATGCAACTTCTGTTATAATGGCAATAATTGTTTGTGTACAACCGTTGTTTTTTTTTGTGTTTTTTTTTTCATTTTTAGATACAGAGCTTACACAATGGACAACAAAATGAGCTTTATAGCGTGTATGTTTTGAGACAGGCTACATAATACATTGCACATTTAATAGCTGCACTAAACAAAACGACCTCCCGTGTTTGAATAGGGAGCTGTAGTTCCACCTCCGGGCAGAAAGGGGGCGCTCCCTCGCAAATCAACTCCATCAAACAACCCCTTACTTCCCTCCACAGTCAACACAGACTGAAACAGCACAGACAGAACCCTTGCATTCATTCTCAGTGAGACCACAAACATCCCCCCCCCCCCCGCCCCCGAATAACCTCCCTCGCATAACGTCACCCCCTCCGTGTCATTCACTCGCAGTTCCACAATGCAAGCTCCATCCGCTCCATAAAGCCAGCACAGGCATCCAGTCGCAGGCACTCACAGTCCCCATGCGCACAGGCAAACACACTGTCACTGGAGGAACGGCACCCCTGCAGGAGTCCCACAATCCTCCGGGGAAAAAAAAAGCATTGAACACCATACAGAAGAGTCTCTTCCCGTCTTCTCCAGCCCAGATGTTTCCAGTTTTCTAAAACTTCGTCAAGTCTCTCCCCGCCCTCCCGCTCCTCTGTAAAAGCCTTTCAAGAGAAATCTCCACATCGAGGTGTTGGAGGCACTAAGTATGGTGCAAATAATAGCCTGCATTGCTTCATCTTTTTCCACTGACTGGAACACAGCGGTGCCCCTGTTAACGCTCCCAGGACACACCGGCCTCGCTGATCCCCCCACAGGTGAGGACAATCAACCACAATCATCCCACAGAGCTCTCAACTCAGAGGCCATCTTAGATGTGCCTCTTCATGTGCAGCGCCAGGTGGTCGGAACGGGAGAAACACCTGAGAAGGGAAAACACAGAGAAGATTTAGCTGTTGCATTTAAGAACTAAAATGTTTGCATGTAACTACCCAGATATATGCTTTTACTGTCTGAATTCTCTTTGTACCTCTGTGGTCCACAAAACACTAAAGGTCCAGTGTGACGGATTTAGGGAGACTGGTCCTTTTCGCCCAACTAGGAGATATAATAGTTCCGACCCCATCTCTGGAGACTTGAACTGTTTGATTCCCTTTCTGGCCAGTCTCACTCACATCACAGCACCTTCTGGCTTCTGCCCAGCAACCATCCCCATTCGACTGCTTGCTCAAGTCTCTTTCCCATTCAACCCATTAACCTCGACCCCATTCCATCAGTCCATCCTTGACCCTTATTCGCCCCCTTCACCTAACATGTCATTTCTATAAACTAATTTGCATACGTAAGTGGAGGTCTTTGTTGGCAAAGGAACTCTTAGCACCAAGGTAAAAGGAAGGGGATTAAAAGCGTCATTTTTGTGTATGGGAGGCAGGAAATCAAATAATAATTCACAACACCACAAAAAAAAGAAGCTGTTGACTTCCTTGCCTGCCGTTTTTTGTACTTGTTGAAGGTCACCCAGGCTATCATGAATATGTACTGGCTTTTCGGCGCTCTCACCTGTCGCAGTGACTGCATTTGAATGGCTTTGCTCCGGTGTGCTTCCTGAAGTGTCTGGTGAGCTCATCGCTTCGTGCAAAGCGCCACTCGCAGCCTTCCCATGAACACCTGTAGGGCTTCTCACCTGCAAATATTACCAGGGAATCAAAAAAGTTAACATTTATCAGGAAGTGCACACACAAAACAAGTTTAAGGATTCCAAAACCTTAGAAACACTTCTGCATAGGCTCAGCTCAGCTTCTTGTCCTTAAACAGGTTTCTGCAGGTTTTGGAAAAACCTTAGAAGCCAACCTTTATCAACTCAATCTTATCAGTTTGTATCTTTTTAATTAGTTGCCATAATTGTAGTCATTTGAGCTATCTATCAATACGCCAGAATATCTGACATTTTGACATCCAACTCTTCAAATGTGTAGCCAATATTTACAGTCAGAGAAAATATGATCCTGTGCAAACAGGCATTAAACAGATTGGCCTGACTACCGTAAGTTGAAGAGAAAAACAACCTCGTGCCTTGTGGGTCTTGAGGGCTGTGGTATGCAGCTTTAAGGAGCTGCTCGAGTAGACGGCTTATGTAATCGGGGAGAGCTTCAAGAAAAAAAAAAAGAAAAGAGACTGATCCTAATGGTCCTAATGGCTTTTAACATGGTCGGCGAACGATGCTAAGAATGTGGCTTCCTTTGCTAATGGCCGGCACAGCTTGGCAGAGGTCAAAGGTGACGAAGGAAACTGCTCACATTTGAACCCCAGAACAAACACTGCAAATATCAGATTCCCATAATTTCTTTTGATTGTTCTTGCTGTGAACTGTGAATGCAAATGGGAGACTGAGCCTTTTCCCATGGTGAAATCTGAGAACTGTTAATTTGTTTTCAGGATCCACATCCTCTTGGTGCTTCTCGGCCACAAAAGAGCATCCCTCCCCCTCCCCCTGCATGAGGTCATGTTCCTCTCTGTGAATTAGGTCACAGTTGAGGGCATTCCTCCTGACAAACTATTCAAAGTATGTGGGAGTGTTTTTCAGCACTTTGGCCAAGAGATCAACACCCCAAGTTCATTTTGCTTTTTGAGAGGTTTTCTCTCTTCGGATGAAGTTTTACGTTGAAAAAAAGCAGGCAGTATCACCCCGCTCCCCCAGCGAGTTGACGCTCAGGACATTTGCATTATAAAAGCAGCTCACTGTCAAGCATCTTTACCTGTGTGCGTCCGCTGGTGTGCTTTGAGGTGAGAGCTCTTGGTGTACACCTTCCTGCACCCATTGAACAGACACCTGTGCACCCGCCTCCTGCCGTCAGGTGAGGCCTCCCCGCTGGTCAGCCCTGACCTCTCCAGGGTCCGCTCCATGCCCCCAGTCCTTATTTTCCCAGGTGAGTGCAGCACAGTCTGTGTCCCACTCCAAGCCTGGGTGACAGAGCCCTCCTTGCCCAGCTCAGGTGAGGACGGCGGCGTGCTGATGATGGCCGAGCCCAGGTCTTCACCACCATCTCCCAGAATGTCAGTCAAAGAGCTGGAGGAGAAGTCGAGGGTAGGGGAGAGCTCCTCCGAGCTGTCCGAGGCCTCGCTGCTGGCATCGGAGTTGAAGCCTCCGGCGTCGAGGTGCTGGCTGTCCTGATTGTCTTCCTCCTCCTTGATGTGGGGGATCTTTGGGTCTGGCTCATTTGACTTGTCCCCGCAGGCGAGCATCAGCTTGCTCCACAGGTCCTCCTGGCTCTCAAATTTGAGGTCGGTGGCTGAGACATAGGGCTCGCTCTGGAGGTACCTCTCGAGCTCGAGGCATGTCTGTGTGGAGGGAGGACAAGATAGCAGTGAGTTTATGGGTACACAAAGCCCGAGGCCTGGAACACAATGCTTCTCTTCAACTGGAAAGTCCCTAAAAAAAGTCCCAAAAAAACAGATCACAAACTCTGGTATTCTTCTACACACTGTATTTATTCTTAGCAGCAGCAGCAGCAGGAGGGGGAAATGCTGTGACACTGTAACACCATTGGCTCTGCTTCCTTCCTGCCTGCAGGAACGAAGCAAGACACAATGTCCTATGCAGAGGATAGTCAAGTGCGTTCTGAGGGTGCCCTCTGAGGCCATATCAGGGAAGATTACAAGCACCACAATTCCTTAGGAGAGCTTGCAAGTACAAGATGCTCTTATCCGCGGACGCTTGCATGGTTGTGTGTGTGCGTGTATACGCGCGTGTTGGGGGTGGGTCATGAAATTTACATATGCTACAGAGCCCCCCATTGGGTTAGGGAAGTGCTTGTAGATCTTTTAAATCTATCAATTATTCAACATAATGTGGATTTAATAATGCATTCGGAGGCATAGCTAGAAATAACATAGCACACCAGGGACTGAGAGGAGGGAGGTCTGGTTCACGGGGGTTCATAAAAAGCCTGGCATGAATACTTCAAGAGCCGCTGTGGATTGTGGGCTTATTTTCTCTGAAAAGGAAGTGAGACAGGCACTTCCTCAACCCACTGCAGTCAGTGAGCACAGGCCAGGTATGCGGGCCTCTAGCAGGCAACTTCCTAATGAAGCAGATTACAATTTAAAGGCAAATGTTATTGTAATAGGACTGAATAAACAGGTGGTATCCCCAGTTTGGGGTCACACGATAAATCGGAAGGGTTGCAAGATAAGCAAGTGAAAAACAGACTTTTATTCGGGCTTTTCTTAAACCTTTTAAGAGTTTGACCTCTTCAGGCCTCTAAAAATATTTAAATGAGACTCTCTGAGAGGGGGATATCCCTCTTTGGCTGCTCACGCAGCTCAGAGGCATATGCACCATAGAGCCTGCAGAGCTCAATGTTGACTTGGAGGTAACCTTGATAAATGTTACTGAAAACAGGACATTAAAATAACAGGAAAAGGACATGAATCAGCAACAATTTTATACAAATCTTTTAGTCCATGAAGCATAGTAAGATGGGAATAAATAATGGTTCAGGAACGGATGGAACTTTCTAATGAGGTAGTCAAAGGTCACCACAACTCATCACAAACACACTTTATGTCTAAAATAGGAATATAGTGGGAACGCTGTAGTAATTTGGTAATGAGAGAGAATGCATTCAAGGAAAATGCTTCTTGTCAGCAGTGTTGGATAAAATCCCAGGCGAGCTTTAAATGCCTGGGAGGGCGACTTGGCCCGAAGCCCGCGATGAGATCTGATAGACGGAGGGATAGAAGAAGCGTGTTGCCAATTCATTTCATTTCCTAACCCGAACAAAAAGCGACTTTCGCCCTCCGCTCGTTTCCAGCATAAAACTCCACTGTTCTGTCATCCAGGGGCCGCTTTGTGAACCAAACTGGCATAGAAATCAGTCTCTTTCTCTTTCTGTCACTGTGTGTGTGTGTGTGTGTGTGTGTGTGTTTGTGACAGAGAGCAAGAGCGAGCGAGAGACAGACAGGGAGAGAGAGACAGAGAGAGGAAAGAGGGGAGAGGAGGAGGAGCAGATAGGCGCAAAAGCGCACGGCTCGCCATTCAGTCGCTGAATCTGCAACACAGCGTATTTTGTCATTTTATCACAAGCTGATGTGCCTCTACGACATGCAAGCATGAAATGACAATATCCGTAACAACACATTCAAACGCAAACCTCGCCAGAGAAACAACTCTAAGCATGCTAAAACATGAAATACATAGTAAAACTACAAGTCCCTTCAGGATTATTATAGGAATATTTTAAGAAATCTCAACCCCACAATGTGTGACGCTGTGCCTAAAAAGTCAGTATTTTGTAGCACATGTATCCTATTAGAGCACCTGGACATATAGGGACATTAAAGAGTCATCTGTCATTAAGGGAACTTGCATAACTTCCCCTACAGACGCATGCAAGTCGATTTTTTAAACAGGGAAATTCATTTGAACTCTTCCACAAAATCAAACGCGGAGTTGCATAAACAACTTTGACATTTGCACGTCCGCACGCAGCTGTCAGTGGAAAGCAAGTTTCCCGAAAATTACACACATTCCATGCAACCTCCATACACGCATGAGCACGGGGCGATCTGTCAAGCTGTATGTTCAGAAAGACCGACCAACTCGTTACCTGCTGCCAGTACTCTTCCAGAGATGGTAAAGCTGAAAAGTATCCGGTGTCGTGCACAATTTGGAGCTCCTGGAAGATGCTACACATAGGGATGACATCCATTTCACTCCCAAGATGCAGCCACAAGTAGAAGCGAATTCAAGCTTGTAGGGAAAACGAAGCCTGTTGTGTTCAGAGCGAAGCTGGAGTCTTGGCTGTATTTGCATGTATAATAGTCTGGAGTAGTGCGCGGCCAGTGGAGGTTTTGAGCGTGTGACGCACCGAGAGCGTACAACACTGAACTCTCCAAAAGTCTGTCAGCGGCGCACTGTAAACTTCCCCCCCGATTCAAAATTACAGACAAGCCCACCCCCATGTGATTACATTACGTTTCGGCACGTCTACCAATGGGCTCGCAGGAGCGTACCACCCGCCTACCAGACCACCCCTGGCCAATGCTGAGCCAGAGTCGACTCATCCTGTCTGTTGTGGTTGGCGCGCGGTCCGAAGCGTCTCCGGCTCCCATTGGGCTAAATCGGCGCTATTTTTAGAGCACTATATAAACCGGAGTCACCCCCCCCTCTCTCTCTCTCTCTCTCTCTCTCCTCTCCTCGCTCGCTCTCTCTCTCTCACTCACCGAAACGAGGAAGTTGAGTTTTGTACCCTGTCAAATGTGAGCTGCTGCCTCTCCGGAGCAGCGGCAGCGGCAGCGGCAGCAGGAGAAGCGGTAGCTGCGAAGCTTCGCTCCAGTCTTTTAATAGACACATTTCACTGTTGTTATTTAATCACACATACACCACGGACATCTGCTCTCTTGGTGACCTAAGACTCGAATGTTACGAGGGGAAGTCACTCACATTGGCTCAGTGTTTCTCTTCTGCGTACAGCGCAAAACCGCCTTTAGCTCAATAAAATTCGGAGGTGTCTGCAAACTCCGGGGGATCGTCAAAGAGCTGATCAATTTCTGTGGTCAATGAAACAAATCAGATTCTTCTTTTCATGGCCGTCCAGAGATCCATGAGGATTGTTATGAGTCTTTCTGTGACAGCGTAGACATTTTAATATGCTATTAAGTTATTATAGAGTTGCCATAAAGATGATTATTCTCAATATGCGGTGCAGTTTATTGTAGTGGCAGCAGCTTGAGGCATATCATGAGGGACAGGTTTGCCTCTGATGGAGATAATGTTCATTTGTGTGTGTGTGTGTGTGTGTGTTCTCAGTCACTTGTGGCTCTCTTTCTATGAAAGACAGCTTACTTCTCCTGCAGCAGAGCATGTTCACCATTCTCGATTTTGATTATGAAACCACGTCGCTGGTTTACTTGCTTCCTCTAGGAACAGGAAAGAAGAAGTACAAATAAAAGCGCAGGGCACCCATGGTGCACTGTGAGAGTTAACTAAGACAAGATCCCAATATACCTCTCACAGCTCTAGCATGACATGCTATAAATACACACTGGCACTCTTCCCGAAATGTATTTGCCTTTTCCCCTCCTTTTAATGTGGATGATCAGTGCACTGCGGCGATTAGTACCCCACAGTAAATCTCAATTCTCAGCTTTAAAACGCAGGTGCTCCAGTCTGTGAAATAGTCAGGCTTTTATTTTGTTAAGTGAGGACTTAAACTGCCTACTTCCCTTTAGCAAATGTGATCATCAATTCTTGAATTAGTTTGGATTGTCGGCTCTATCAGTTGTCAGTCTTTTCAGTGGAGAATGTCTCCTTTAATCTCACTCCCATCAGTCAAAGCACTATGACTAAGCTCACTGATGCCTAACATACAGTACATGTGAGTAAAACTACCTATCCAGTTGCATAAGATGTGGGGTAAAGTTGAATTCATGCGGAACAACAGCGGCATTGACGAGTTAAAGGCAGGCGATGTGACAAACAACATATTTGGAACAGAGCACCATTGTTGGACCCATCGGCCCGGTCGAGCGCCTCCACAACGGAGTCTCTTTTGTTGAGATCTCAGCTGTGGGCACATTCGCAGCGCTCAGCAGCATCACATTTTGTCATGAGTCTATGGGGCTCAGGGACAGAGAGCACATGGACATGCCTCTGTTGTAAAACAGATGATAAATAATAGAAGGGAAGAGTCACGCTTCCCTAAAGCATTGATGATTCATTATTGACCTTAAACGCAGTGTAGAGAGACAACAGAGTATTGATAGCAACAGAGTGCTCTAGGAATGAATATTAAAACTTGGAAATGAGGTAGCTTTTTAGCGCTTGTGGTTCCCTCATCTTGAAGTCATTGGCTTTTTCTTTTTAAATGGGTTCAGATGCCTGAAATTAGGTCTGTGGTCAACACAAACTTCCAAACAAACAAACAAACAAACATTGTGTTCTATGACATGGCAAGAACAAAATGTCTAACTGTGAAGTGATGATTGTGATATACATTTTCTCATTACTGTTAGCATTTGCCATGTAGACTAGTAGGATGTTGACGAACAGCCTGGTCTCATCAAATGGCGGTACGAACGAACACGGCAATGTCTTAAGCCATTTCTTAATTATAGCTGATTTGCCATAATCAGTTTTTGCATTTCGCATGTCAATCAATGCCGTCCACATTAACTTTTCTCATGTGATTTTAGGCTCGATTGTCACAGAGAAGCAAAAAACAAACACAACGTCCGTAAGTTAACTTACTTAGTTTTTAACTTGAGTCACGTACATAACGTAATTAACCTTAATTTAACCCAAAACATGATTGTTTTTCCAAAACCTAACCAAGTACTTTTGTTGCCTAAACGTAACCAAACTGTAACCGTAAGTCACGTGATGAAAGTCAACTGACTTTTGTCCTTTCCAGCACATCTAAAACTCTTAAAATGTGCAAAGCATTAAATGACACACAAAAGGCTTAAAATGACCTCAGAAGTGGCGATGAGATCGCGTTGCAGTTGGGAGTTAAAAGTATTCTTTTCCTTAAATATTTACAATACCAATATATTTTCCTGTTTTAATTTGCAGTTGTGAGCAGCTCCTCTAGTTTCTTTGTGCATTGCAATGTGAGACGATTGTGCCCATCAACAGCACAGGCAGACTTTGTGTACATACAATCTTTTAATATAGTGGAATTCTAAACTTGCTCAGAATACATATGTAGTATGAAAGTGGGACACAGCTTATGCAAGCTACATTCTAATTCAGGGAAAGGATCCTTGCAGGGATTTATTTTTAATACACAAATCAATTTATATGTAATGCCTGAAACACAATGCATTTACACCAGACTTCCATTTGTTATTACAACTACTATAGTGGTTTTTACATGTGAGTTTCTGATGTGAAACTCTTGTGCAGTAGGTTTCTGCACCACTGTCACCTCAAGAATGCAGCAGTCTCACCAGCCAGTGTTTCTAAAGAGACACTTTTGTTCCATCTTCGCTTTGTGCTCCCCTGTGAAACTCTGTATTTAGCGTCTGTGAACCGGAGCCGTCAAATCAAACTCCTGCTGCACATTTCTTGTTTGTATTCGAGCCTATTGACTTCTACAACCACAAAGATAGCATGAGTCATAAGACTGTATGGAATCAGTGCAGTTGCCATGAAGCAGTGACTGATGTTGGTGGCAATGCATGTGGGATGCTGGTCTGTGACAGGATGAATCCATGGCAACAAAATAATGAGCATAAACAGCATGCAGATAAACAGCACCGCTCTGTACTGGTCAGGCCTTGTTTATGCGTGTGGTACGTGTATATGTGTCATGCACTGTTGTATACACTGCATGTGGATGGCTTTGGCTTGAGAATGATTATCATTTTATATCACATAAGAGCAACACAACATCACATACAGAACAAAGGGGCAGAGCAAAATGTACATAGGTTACCATTTATTGTTTAACATCGTTTTATAAGCATAACTGTATTTATTAAGGTTTCCTTAAGCTTCTGTGCACATTTAAGTAGATGCTACGATCTTATCTTCGAACCGTACCCGAAACGACAACTTTAATATTTATACCATCAGCCAGCACAGGATATACATACATGCAGACATGAATAGACATGTACGAAGACCAAAAATCTGAGTCCCTGTGTAAACGTGTAAACACAGAAAACGTCGGGGATCAAACAGAGAAAACAAACTTTTGCCACTTCTCATCCAGCACACACACACACACACACACACACACACACACACACACACACACACACACACACACACACACACACACAC
>JBBPCS010000393.1:12239885-12256967 GCA_037974645.1 Hollardia meadi | reverse complement strand
CACACACACACACACACACACACACACACACACACACACACACACACACACACACACACACACACACACACGGTTTAAAATCCTGCATTTGGAAACCGTGCCAAAAAATGGTCACTCACTTTTAATTAGCTGTCCTAAAATTCTTTGCACAGCAGATAATGGCCAGTTCTTAATTTGCAAACAGTGTCCGGTGCCTGATTAGAAATTCAAGGTTGCAATTAGGCTAAAAAATAAAAGAAATGTTTTGTTGGTGCCAGTTGGGAAGAATAGTCAGATAGCATAATAACAAATGATTCTGAAGCTGCACATGTTGTTGTGTCGAAATTGCTGATTGATCATCTTCGCAAATGCATGCCATTTGGTAGGATCGCCATTTGGACGCATGAGAGAGTTGATTTTTGCTAACATATTCAGTGTGTGGCACCCCAACTGCCTGTCACTTAAATCTAATCAAAATGCAAAGCTATTCAGAGCGAAGAAAAGTACAGTATGTAAAAGCGGAGAGCAGGCACAATGAGCAACAGTCTGTGGAGTGACTCTGCAGCAAAAACAAGCAGAGTTAATGTAATTGGTTCATTACATCACATGTCTTAGCGATCTTGGGTTTCGAAGCGCTGCAGATGAATCAGAATCATAAGACCTGGGTCGTTAAAGAGAAATGGATTCCTATCTAACAGTTTCAGTGTTTAGAGAAGCAAAACATATGACGGGAACGCTGCTCTATATCCCGTGGAAACAGGCATGCTCTTTCCTTCTTCAACGCCTGCCCTTAAATGCTTCTGAACAAGGCTTTCAATTCCCAGCAGTCCACAAATGAGGTAGTTATATTGGATGACTTGAGTAAATGTGAAGCTCACAGCTGGACACGAGCAAGCCGACACAGTCCGCTTCTCCTGGATGAGTAATAACTCTGAGGGGAATCAGCGCAGATCCTAAGAGATATTTACATGCTTACTTGAAAATAAAAGCCTTGGTGCCTGTGACTAAAGCAGTATTCAAAATATAACCACATAAAGACCTCAGGAAGAGTGCCACATTCACATTAAGCGGTTGGTTAAAGGGATCCGAAAAGAAGTTTTATTTTATACTTGTGCGTTAAGGTTTTAAAGGCATACAGCAATGGGGCCGAAGTAGCAGGTGCTGTAGGGTACACCATAGCTGTTTTACCTCCTCAAATATGCAACCACATGTGAAGGCTATGCTGTCTGCACTAACATCACATGGGCAGTGTTGCCAGGTTTGACTGACACCAAGAATCACCAGAGCCACAAACCTGAGCAACGGTCATAAAAGTAGTCCAATTTTCTCTTTTTATCTGTCTGTCAACTGTTTTAACCCAAATGTCATTTGGTTTTGTCACATCAGTCACTCTGTGTCCAGACTATTGACCTCTGTGCTGTTTTAATCTCAGTAATAGGTTTATACTAATTTTAGAAGAGGAAGGGCAGATTCTTTGGAATACAGCCAAACCTTTTCTCAGGGAACAGGGCTGGACTGGGATAATAATTTAGGCTGGGAATCTAATGTCAGTCCAGGCAAATCTCCACATTCATTCCATTCACAACAGACCAAGTTTACCGTTTATGCCAGTAACATATATTTTACAATTGCACTTCCATAATGAAGGCAATAATAAGACATAAATGTTCTTAATTTTCTGCACTTTTGGAGTGTTTGTCTTGCACATGGCATTTTCTTACAGCTCTGACTGGACTTATGTTTATCATCATGAAGCTGGTAGCTCTGAGTAATTGGGATACTTTCACCTGACAGAAAGGAGTATACAGGTCTTTATTTTACTGATTATTTTTCTGGAAAGGTAGTGATATGACATGCTGAGGGCGGCCCTGCTAGTAAGTTTATTTCGTCCCTTGCTCGTGAAGATATCTGTAACTTTACAGCATTCAGCAGCACTTTCCTCCCGGCCTTTTCTCCGTTTAATGCGCTCCCTCTCAGCTCGGCCTTTTCTCTTTCTCTTGTGCTGTCCATTTTTTCGCCACACTGCTGCACGTCCGGGCGCACGAACTGAACGTTGACGTGTATGTGCGTGCGACCAATCACGTGTGATGATAGAGATCATACCACCAGGTTAAGAGCAGGCGGGGGGCTGGTGTTCATTTCGTCAACGAAATTTAAACGAAATATATTCGTCAACGACCTTTTTTTCCGTGACTAAGACGAGACGATGACGAGACGGCACCAATGTCCTTAAACAGTGACTGTGACTACATTAATATGCAATATTGTTTGTATTGTATTTGTATTGTTTTCACACGGGGGGCGATTGACGCCGCTCGTAATTCATTTTCAATGAGAGGTGAGCAGGCAAGTAGGGAGGCGCGGGCGATCGCACAGGCGGAGCGACAGGCAGGCGCGATCCCGTGCCGCGGTCGTGCTAGCTGTTGAGCTCTCCTTGTGGAGAGCGCCTCGTACTCAACCGTGTGCTTGTCCTTGAGGTGGTGAAATAATAATAATTCTTGTTTTTCTTACATACAGTATGACTATGGTTTGTTTTACAGTTGACCTTCTGTAACCAAACCACTTCCACACTTCTGAAGTCGCTCCCCTTTTTTAAACTAACTCCTGCAACCTGAGGAGCTGGTCGTCAGTTGGTTGTTACTTTCACCTTCAACCATTGTTGTTGTTGCTTTCCAGAATTACGTCATTACGTCAACAAGTTGGATTATTACCATTATCACAATGTGATTTTTTTTTAAATCATATGAAAAGTGATACTGGTATTGCACATTGCACCATGACACACGGCTTGGACATTTTAAACAATTTAATGAACAGGATTCAGAGCATTCAGCCAGGTCATATATATATATATATATATATATATATACACACACACTGAGAGAGCCTATACGAGTTACCCAGAATTCCCCTTGTGAGACATTTACACAAAGAAAGGTCAATTCTGGTGCGTTTCCCACGTCTATCAACTGTACATGAGATGAGTCACGACTTTGCTTCTTCCCATCTGAGGAACACGTCATCAATTCATCTCAGAGATGGGGAACCAGGTTCAGATGACCTGACTACAGAATGTTAACCGTTTGCTGGAACGTTGCATTCTGTGTTTGAGCGTCCCAGGGGAGCACTAAAGCAGCGATCCACCAGAGCGAGAGAGGAAATGAGAGCTGTAGAGTTACAGATAAATGGACAGGCAGGGTGAGAGCCTGTATGGCTTCGCAAGTATGGAAAGCTTTTAAGTGACGTAACATGCAGTGTTGCCGGTGACATCATTTCTTAAAAGCGACAAGTGAGAGCATCAAATGCTTTCTAAAGCATCAGGGAAATTCTGTGAAAAACGTGCGCAGTCCCAGAGCATTTCAAGACACATTGGCGCAATTGATGCTGATCTGAATGACTTTTTTGTCTGATGTAGTGCTTTATACTCTGTCTGCCACAAGCTTGGGAAAGAACAGAAGTGGTGTAGCAAATGTATTGATGTGCTAATCATCGGGTGATGTCATCTGGCAACCTCTTACGACTTTTTAAGCAGCCAACAGCTACTTTTAACAAATAAATGTCCCCTCTGGCAGCCATAATGTATTGGTGGGCAACAGCAAAAATGTGTATTGCTGTTCTAAATATGGTCACCTCAGTAGCCACAGAATAGACATGGCTTAGTCCTTTCTGGTGATATTTTGGTGACATTTTATGTTAATTAATTTAACATCAGTTGAACCAGGAGGGACCAACAAGATAAGATTAATTCATTTGAGACATGTCACTGAATAATTTATCATACTAGAAAATGGCACTCAGTATAGCGCATACCTCCGCCAAGGTCCTTAAATTAAGCTGAATCAAGCCTTATAGCTAAGCCAACAAAACAATACAGGTGAAATCATCTCCCTCACACTTTTGTCAGATTTGACTACTACTGAGACAAGACTAACCCCGTGAAGACATATTTAAATCCATTACTTCCGGATTTTTATTTGGATCCACACCAAATTGTACACCCTCATAACGTAGATACCCACCTCCTACATATGCCTGAATTTTCTCATTAAGATTCATGCATTATCCGCTGAGAATTTAATGAAAATGTTGAAAAACAATGTAAATCTCGCAATGTAAACGTAAGTGATAAAAATTCCTGGATCCACCCCTTTCTCTGGATCTGCACCAACATTTTTATGGGTTCTTTCCCCATCCTCCCACCAAGTTTTGTTGAAATCCATCCGGTAGTTTTTGCTTAATCCTGCTAACAAACCAACCAACCAACCAACCAACCAACAGACAGGGGTGAAAACATAATTTCCTTGGTGGAGGTAATAACCATAAACCTCATATATTTAATGGTATAGCTGTTGTAATGGACTGGCCTTAAGTGTTAATCCAATCAAGGTCCTGTGTGCTGGTGTTGGCGGAGGGGGTTGAACTCCCATGGCATAATAAAAGACAATGATATGATCACTTGACATGTTACCGTTCGTGTACTTGCATGCATTTGATTGGCCATTGTAGTGAGTTGCCAGGTCTGAGACCCACAGTACCGATAGCACGCTTCCTCCACACCAATAGGACGATTCATTTTAAACATATGAAGCACGGTGATTTTTTTTGCCCCAGTAGCTAAACTAAAACGTTTGGTAAGTTTTAGTTTCAACGCTTTATCAGCTGTCATGTGGAAATTCTAATGCACATGTGAAAAGCCAATCACATATGAGTATGAATAAGTAATTCAAATGTGAAAAAAGCCAATCAAATGTGAAACTTTGAGGTTATTTTGTAACATGTGATATTACTTTGCAACTTTGGGTCTGCGATGTATCTCATCAGAAAACGTCTGCATATAGGTTTATGTTTGATAAAACATATCTGAAAAGAGGTCACGCAGGCAAAGTCAAGCAAGCAGAACAAAGGCTGGAAAACTAGCGCATATAAGCAAACTGGGAAATGGGCCGGTATATATGTTGCACGCCTGATGAGGGGAAATGGGAAACAGGTGAGCAGGTGGGCGGGGAAGGTCAGGTGATGGCAATGATGGGGAAGGGGTTACTGCAGGGCAGGCTGAAGTGACTGGATCAGAGCTGACAGGAGACTTTGTCTGGGCAGAGAAAAACAAAGCAGACAACAGAGTGAAAACTAGGAGCTGGTTAGAGTTGTGACAACTATGTGCATAAAACATTGTGGTGTTTTATTTCCCTTGTTGCAATAGGGACGATTCATTATTCAGCTGCTAATCCTGCAGTGCTCCAGTCTAGTCACGCATTTACTGTAAAAGATTATGTGCATACCTGTAAATAAAAAAAAAAAAAACATTTACTGAAAAAAAAAAAAAATCAATTGTGACCGGAGTGATTCATGCTTAGGAGGGTCCAGTCACAGCTGACTGTGAGTCATCGTCTTCTCATGACCGGCTGCTCCGTGGAAACAGAAGCCTCCACTTTACCTTGACCAATAGACCGTGAAGTGTGTCATTCTGCTGAATTTCTCTGGTTTGGTTCATGGGGATAAACATCCTGACACTGAATACTGCACTCCTGTCAAAGATACGACAGAGCTGCAGGGTGACCAAAGGGTTAGAGACAGCAGCTAAGAGCTAGCAGGTCACAAGTTTGATTCCTGTGAAGAGCCAATGTGACCGCCAAGGAGAGAGTTTTAAAGTAAGTGTTTGGTTACATTTGGCTGGAAATAATATATTTAATATGGTTTTGGTTTATTTTATTTGCACACGGTAGTGTTTTTCTTGAGTAGATCTTCCCACCGAAATAAAGTGAAATCGAACAATTCAACCGTCTTTGGAGAAGACAGCGAACGATCCATTCAACACGATTGCATCAGCTAAATGTGCGAGATGTAAAAAAATGTAAAAGATAAAGTATTGATTTCAGTTTAGGGCAGCAGAGGCGTTATCATCAGTGAGCGCTGAGGTCAGTTGTTTTAGCTTTGCTTTAGCTCTGGAGATTTATCACCTCTGTTGAATCGTAGTGAGAGAGAGAGATAAATTGAATGCTGATCCTCGGTGGAATAAGAAAGCAGCTTCGCTCCAAAGTGAGATATATGTGAGATAACAGTCGATGCTTTTACGCCTTAGACTGTGATTGATGGCGCAAAACACTAAAAACACTAACTTCTAAACAATTATTGAGGGTAACTTTGGATGGGGGAACGCTTTCCACCGTGTTGTAGTATTTTTTCCCCTCATATTGACATTTAAAACAAACTCTTCAAATATTTCATCTAATTTATGGCGTGGGACAGTTTTAAAACTCTACATGTTTACAATCTGTTGCAAATTTAGGACTTTTCTCTGCAATCTCACATTCTTTAAAAAAAAAAATAAAACCCTCTATTGTCTTTTCACTTCCGCCATAAAATTAAACAGTGGACAGTCGTAATGATGCCAGTTAAGTGCATGTCGTGCCAAAATGAAACCGAGCGCCCGTCATTTCCACAGCAGGGCCATTTTTCAAAGGCAGGCTCAATTGGACTCCTCATCTCCATTATAGGCCCCGCACTTATAGAGTGCATTGAATTAATGAGTCGAATCATCAGAACCTCAACCTAACAAAGCAGGGATAAAAAAGATGAGAGCAGGTTTGAAATGACTAAACTGCACCTTGGGAGTTTATGACTGAGTGATATGAACGAGATACGTTCAGGGTCTGTTAATTCTGCTAATGTACAAAAAAAAAGATTTGTCCATAATGGTTTGTGTTATACTGCACCACTGCTTCATCACTTACAGGAATTAGGTTGTAATGTTTCTAAAATGTAGGTGTACTTAAGTACTTACCGTATACATAAAATCTGCAATTGCAGCGTGTTAGTCTGAAAGTCACAGCAAGACGTGGAACACCAGAGCTGCATTTCTGCTAATCCTTCTGCCCCCCAAAATCTGTTTAACAGCAGCGGGGTGAAGCAAAATTAAAACGGAGTCACCGGCACTATGGAGAGCTAAAAATGATTTGTAGGTTACAAAAACTTGCACGTACGGTCCAAGTAGCACACATCCTGTTATTCATGAGAGGAAGGAAGCTGCCGGATCCCCGCAAATGGGAAATGCAGAGGACACAGATGAATTGATAGGAAAAACAGGTAGTGGAAACACAATCGGCAGTGCAGCTAAGGATATGGCAGCAGTGGAAAGAGGCAAACAAAAGAAAGACATGTGCATCTTTTTGTTGTGCTTGCTAATGCATCCAAGTGCCAAAATAATGAAACGTGCAGTATATGGTGGCCCTAAAGTGCAAGACACAACAGCAAGGTACCGACCATTTCCTTTTCCTTTTCTGACTGTGTTTTGTGAATTGCTCTCGTGTTTTGTGATTTGCTGTTGTGGTTTGAAGTCAGTTTTATTTGCACAGTCCAAAATCCCATGTCCGATGAGCTCAAGAACCTCTTCATTACCAAATTCTGACTTGAGAATTCAGAGGTCTCCTGCGGATCACATGCAACGGGATCTGATTTTGTTCCATACACAATCCAGATAGGAATTAAACAGATGTGAATCCCTGCAGCTTCTTAACATAATGAGAAAACTATTCAAGAAAAAGTGGGTGTTAACAAAGTCTTCTTTTATTTTAACTTCAGGAGCCCTTCGGTCTGCAGAAACAGTGCATTCAGACTGCTGAGTTTTACTTTAACCTTTGTTTATCCAGGGAAGCTTGGCTGAGTGCTATGTTCCCATTTTTAAACTCATTCATTCAAGCTGGGCAGCCACACCACAGTGTTTCACAGGATCCACCTCATTGTCCCCATTCAACTCCAACTTGAGTCCAGCATGCTTGACGAGTGTACATCATGGAAGATGTTTTTCCTACCCTCGTCCTCCCACGCAGCCCAGCCCCAGCAGCTGTGAATGTGATGATAGGAGCGAATGACCCCAGAGGATCCTGAACGACCCAACCCCCAGTCAGCTCTCCACTGCGGCTGCCATCCCTTAATGAGAACAAACGCGAACGTGACCCCTTCCTTCCCACTGTAACCCAGACTTGGAAACCAGCCCCCCTTCCTCCCCACTCCAAGGGGAATCCTGTCTGACTGACTCGTGCAAAGAGAAAAGAAGGCTTGTGTAAAAGCTAAACACGCCAACATGATACAATGGCTTGAACTGTCTAAAACTGATGATTCTGAAAAAGAAACTCAGATATTTAAATTATATAATAATTGTAACCATGGTAAAGCATTTCAGTTTTTCCTCTGCCTCACATATATCAGGGTGCTGAGTAAGCCACAAAGAGGCATCCCTGGAACCGTCGGGGACTAAGATTCATGAATTTATGAAAGGTTTGGTCAGTAACACAGCCAAATCAGAATGCTGCTGTGGAATTGCCTAACAGTGTGCAAAGACTGGAAAGCTGCCTAATAGCTCTGGCAAAATAATGAATCCTCTTTGCGTCTGTTGTGGTCATGCATATTCAAATTATGTGTAAATCATATTATAATCTCATAATAGTTATTTGTAGTGGAGGCTCTCCAAACCAACTGCCAAATTCATTTACACTTTGCAACACAGACTCCTCCAGTGCATTGCATGTATGGTTTTCTAAAAAGGTATAAAGATGCGAGGATGGGATCATGCCAGTTTTTAAAGTTGAAGCAATTTGTGGTTGCTGAGGATGACAAATAATGGCTGGCGGACTGCTTCCTTTTGAGAGCTTGTTTGCACCACAGCTTGATTCACAGTTTTTTGTGAATCAGATAACCCCCCCATGGGCTCAGCACAAGGAAATAAAGGCAGAGAATAAAAATTGCAAATTGCCCTCACAATACAATTTCAAATCTCTTTTAGATTGGATATATTTCTCTTGGTGAGGTTGGGTGACTTTTGCATGCAATGATCTGTGATTTTTATCCCATCTGGAGTGCTTAATAGTGTCATTTTTGTCCCCTCATTCCAGTATTAATTGCAAACTAGAATACCCACTACTTTTCGGTGAGCTTGATGGTCCTCACATAATGTAAATCTATACAGAAACCTCATATTATAAGCTGTGCTTCGTGTCATCACATTTCATCAACTTAATGCATGATTTTAGTTACGTTTGAAAGAATCTGCACGCTTGGTAAATGCCAGCGTGATAAGGCCAATATAAAGAGGCAAGGTTGCATTTACGCATAAAAATGTTGAAGTATAAGACTGTAAAATACATAATTCGAAAGACTACAGACCCAATAAAAAACTCAATGAAACCCATGACGACCCCGCATGTTAGCTTAACTTATGGAACCGACTTTTCTTTCACATAGCTGCAGCTCTCAATATACTTCAAGTTCAAGTTTATTTGTCTTTCCAGCCATATCTAAAGAAAATACACATACAGTGGAACCAAATTGCGTTTCTCTGGACCAGGGTGCAAAAACGGGGAACACATAAAAACGATTAAAAGCCAATAAAAAGCAAACTATATGGTACTTTACTATCTTACAACACATTTTCTTGGCTTGTAAAATGATCTTTTAAATTGACATACATTGTTTCAGTCAGATCCACTATAGGGAAAGAAACTTTGATTAGGTCTACCATTGGCAATAAGTTATGTTTGGCGGTATGGCTGTGTTCTGGGAGTCCTTCCACGTGCCTACATGGAAAGGCTGAAAGCAGGGAGAACACACCTCCCTGCCCTTCCATGTGACTTCATGGAAAGGCAGGGAGGTGAGCAGCAAATAGAGGTAGGTATCAGTGACAACAGAACTGACATTAAGTCAAACATAACATAAGAAAGGAGGAGCTGGGCTGGAGGTGGGTTGCAAAGTGGCTTGCAGAGGGAGCAGGAAGAGTAGGCAGCCTGAAGCAGCTTGAATAGCGCCCCCTGCTGACGTGGGATGGCTTGAGATCAGCTGATTTAGCTGGAATTGAGAGCTGAGCTTGACTTCTGTGGCCTGCCTGAACTAATGCCTAATCTGCTCAATGTGTGTAATCATTACATTCATCCATCATTAGATGGGCTGTTGTAGTATCAGGTCAGGATTTACTTTTGCAATTTGGCTTTTCTATAATTTGACTTTTCCCTCCATCTCCTCTTGCTAAATTAATCCTGTACAAATTTGAATTTAGTGAGTCGCTGACGTTGGAGTCTAAACCTACAGTTCTTTGCATACATTCTCTGGACTCAAGATGTCATCATGCTAGAATTTATTAAATCTGATTCTTTACTGATCAAGATGTGTAAGATTATGTATTTTATCGTAATTTCGATGATGAAACACGTTTACCTCTTGCATCATCCTAATCGCATAAAAATGGAAGTCCACAGCTCATGAAAATGTCCGAGCAACCTTCTACAAAAGTTCAATTCAGTGGTGTCGTACTGTCATACGTTTTCCTTGAGCTCATAACTGATAATCTGTGCAGAAATTATAGGAAGACTTTTGCAGAATGACAACCTGGCCATCCATGTCAGTTGGGAAATCCCCCAGTTTAAATGCATGCTTTCCAGTTCAGAGCAGCAGCGCTCTTCTGGTCACGTGTTGCGACTGTGTGAATCACTCCACTGCAAACAGTGAATGAGAGAGCTCAGCGGGAATAATAGAGCTGTATTTACACAAGCTGTGGGTTATAATGTCAGGGTAATCTTGGGCGTTTGTGAGTCACTCTGTCCTTAAACATGAAGTTGCTGCAGCCACACGGGTAACGAGGCAATCATGTCGGTTTGTTGGAGCCCTGTGTTACTCACACCAGTCAGGCCTGGTGATGTCTGAGTACATCTCGTGTTTAGAGGAAAGCAGTGTGGCATTCCAAAGTAATGGACTCTATATTGGGCTCTGGAGATTGTGTGTATAAGTGTGTGTTTCTCAGTATGTGGGCCGGTATATCAATTCAGCTGCATGAGGGAGTTTTGTGTGTATGTCTGCGTGTTCATGTTTGATCTCTTACAAGAATGGTAACCATTTGTGTTTGTTTGTGCCACCCTGGCACACACTGACAATGAACACTGATCATAGGCTTGTGTGTGTAGGTAGATTGGTGTGTGGGTGTGTGTGGCCAGTGTGTGCTGGGGCAGCCAGTGTTGCAGCAGGTCACTCCCCAGAGCCACTCAGTCCAGAAAACAAGCTGTGTTGTGTTACATGTCCTGCTGTAGGACAGTAGAGACATGACCCTGCTGAACCTTACTTCACTACATGCTGGGAGAATATGAAACAGTAGCAATATTGCCTGAAGTTCAACTAGTATGGTGCCGTTGAGCCAGGCACTCAATTCAGTACTCAGTTCATACAAAGAGGTCCCTTTCAGGTACATTTTCTCATGCATACTGCAAGCTCAGGCCTAAAATCTAAATAATACGAGGGGTGACAAGTTTATGGCTTAAATCGCACATTTATTTTTCAACTCACACTTAATCGTGGAGCATACGGATCCCTTCTTTCTAGAACATGGCCCCTTGGCCCTCCAGAAGTTGATCCACAGCAGTGATAACGTTTCATCGTCACTGTCAAAATGGTGACCACTCAACCCGTTCTCATCCCAGGTCATGCTCCCCTCGCGTCTTACCCAGACAAGCAAAGTTCCCTTTGGCGATGCCTGCCAAAATGCTAAACCTTCCCTGACACACAACAGGCCCTTTGGTGTGCATGGCAGACACGCTAAGCCTTCACTTTAGCGTGCACAAATCCTCACGTCCCACGTGTCAACCTGATGCACGGGGTTGGTTAAGTTTAGGCACAAAACCTACTTGGTTAGATTTTGGAAATTACTTGTGACGCTTGGTTTCAAATGCGACGTGAACTCCGGTCACGTGTGTGACCCTCCACTCAACCTCCACCCCTCTTGGCACTTGGGTAAATTCAAACTTTCTGATATTGCTACTTTGCTACAAGATGATTTCTGCATATTCACTCAAAGAGTTGAACTGCACATGAATGAAATGAGAGCTGTATAATTCATCTCATTCTCCCTTAGGCCACGGACTTATCAATCCCCCCTGTGTATGTACGGTTTTCTAATAGCCGATGTTCAACCAACTTTGTATTACCATAATGTGGGTAGTATGTGCAAATGAACAGTGTTGAACTCCTCTTCCAGCCTGCACCCAGAGCCCCCCCCCCCCTGGGGGGCCTGGTAAAAGGCCTCCAAATGACTCATTTGCAAAACGCAAAAATGCAATGTTTCATTTCTTAAATCAAAATTACAGCCTAAGTTTGAATGTGTTTATTTGTAGTTGGAGACAGTGGGCTCGTATTTCACCGGTAGGACTTCTTTGCTCTCAGTGAGACTGACTGAAGTCACTCGTAAACCCGGATCTGTTTAGTGATTAACTCAGAAGTCCGAGAGTCCGTACACTGAGTCGAGTTTTTCACCTCCAGAGTAAATGGAAACAGGGAGCCTAACAGAAGTCTAGTTTAAAATGGCTCGCCGCATCGTGCTGCATTGCTACCAGCCACATTAAAATAGAAAACAACGCAAATGACTTCTATATATTGTAATACTATATATAGCAAGCAAGCAAGCAAAATTAAGGATCTTTCCTTGTAATGGAGTATTTCTGCAATGTTGGGTTATTACTTGTGCTGAGGTAAAAGATTTGAGTGCCTCTTGCAGCGAAGTCTGCAGCAGCAGACTGTGGTTGTACCTGGCAGTAACAGTCAGTTTGCCATGTGTGCGTAACTTTATGAATGAGGACCAGAAGTTTGATAAAAGTGAGCATGCTGTAAAAAGTAGCAGAAAATAAAGTACATTTATTTGATAACTTTAGTTACTAGTTACTTTGCAGATTCATGTTATTGTAATATAAACTACAATGGCACTCAGTAGAGCTCATACCTCCGCCAAGGCCCAACAGCCCTCTTATTTAAGCCTTAGCACCAACTGCAGCAGCTGGTGACACTCTGTTAGCACCTTACTGAATCCATATTAACTCAGCTACACATTGGTGCTAGCTGCAGGTTTTTAGCGCTATTTGTTACTGTACAGCAGCAGGAAAAGACTACCCCCCCCCCTATGAAAACAACTCTGCTAGTTTCGGATTTTTATTTGGATCTGCACCAAACTGTACACACTCACAGATACCAGCCCTCTAAATATGCCAGATTTCTTTTAATCAAGAGATCCGTATCCAATCAAGATCCATGCATTATTCCCTGGACAATTAATGAAAATGTCGGAAAAATGCCCCCATCTTGCAGTGTTAAAAAGAGATTTATCTTTATCTGCCCCTTTATCCGCATCCACACCAAAATTGAATGGGTTCTTCCTTGGCCCATGCCCCATCCTTCCACCAAGTTTCGTGGAAATCCATTCAGTAGTTTTTTTTTGCATAATCTGTGTGACAAACAAAGAAACCAACAAACAGACACGGGTGAAAACATAACCTCCTTGGCGCAGGAAATCAACTAATGAACTAGTATAGATTAAGGTATCTAGTAGTTTGTAAAGTAAATAAAATGAGTGATAAACACGTTGTGTCCAGCGCAATGGACATTTGACAGCAATCACAGGTCTAGAATCTCTCTACCTAAAATAAGGGGAAATTGGCTGCTTACTCCAAATGAACAAAATGTTAAGTGTTCAGTGTGCTGAAGTGTAAAGTGTACACGCTATCAATAACCAATGAAGACAATTGCTCATTATCACTTATTACCTCTATCAAGCTTGCATATTAGTTCAAGGTAAAAAAAAAAAAAAGACTGAGGGGATTTCATTGGCTGCTTGCAACAAGAATTAAACATTTATGTCGCCTTAAATGCACATTAATCAATCAATAAGTGTTAATTAGTACTGAGTAACATTTACCTTGTTAATCACCCAAAAGCCAATCCGCCCACGGTGGAAAATTCATTTTCCGACTCCTGTGGTCCTGTCATGCGGCGTTACCCACAATGCAGTGTGATGACAGTGCCAAAGGCTTACCGGGGCAGTCTGTCACTTTGTCCGGATTCTGTGCCTTGTCCACACCAAAGCCTCCGCTCATGTTGACTCTTGCACATTCAGAAGTGTCAAACGCTCAGGATGACACTCTTCAACACCTACTGCGCTCCTCTCACTTTTCATTTTCTTCTAAATCTGGAGGACAAAGCACTCTTGTCTTTATTCAACATTTATGTAACCAGCAGCCATACGGAGTGTGACAGTTGTTCTAGTTAGGGCAGTAAAAATAGACACATATTAAATTTGCAGGTAAACAAGCAAAAAAACAAACAAACTTGAAATGAAAAAGATTATCACAGTAAAAGGCAGCTGGGAATAAGCCTGGGTAAGACTCAAAACAAAGTGAAGCCAGCTCCTTATGGAGTTTGCCTCAGGTTCCTTCATAATCAGTTTAACAGGCACAACCAGAGACCAGCGTTTGTCCACATTTAATCATTTTGCAGTGAATACACACTCTAATAAAAGTGTCTCTGTGTGTGTTTATGTGTGTGTGTGTGTGCGTGCAGCATGTGGTGGATGGATGGTGCCAGGACGGATCGGCACAGGACGGAGTGACACCGGTGGCGGGCTAATGACACGAGCCTCAAGCTGTTCTCACACCTGCCATAGATTTATCTCATTCACTTGACATTAACATTGAGGAAAGGGGCCATCTCAAAGCACAAACTCACACAAAACCGGTCATGCAAATACGGCAACACGTGCAGATAAAAACACATCCACCGACTGCTGACCGCTCACACTCACTCATAAACAAAAAGGCAATTATCCTTGAGAGCCCAATTAGGTAGTAAAAGTGAGGGCTGAGTTTTTAGTAGAAGAGAGCGAAGCACAGACGATTGAATGACATGATTCGGCAAAGAGTGTGAAGGTTCATGGAAACATTTCAACGTTTAATTTGTGTGCGATCAGACCATGTTAACAAAAGTTAAAGCTGATTTAGGTACTGTTAAATGTTCCATAGAAAGTTTTACCACCCATGTTGCTGCATAAAACAGCATCCTATCCCTCAAATTCTCATTTAAGCCCTCAAATCATTTCCCCAAATCACCACTTTGTGCACTCAGTAGACGCACTACCTGACTTTAGTAATTTGTACTATGGAACTACATTACCATGAATTGTCACCCAAATGAATAGTTTGCGCCTCCAAAATGACCAAACAATGGCGTTTAATTTCTTAAAGCTGCACAAATCAAATTTGCATTAATGATGGATCATACAGCTGGTGAAGAAAGTGGAACATTCAGCAGCCCAAGTCTCACGAGTTAGTGGAGACCAAACTAGAGCTAAAAATGCTCGTTGGACTTGGTCAGGTTGCAAGACTCCCAAGGCATGTTAGCGTTCCTCTGTGTCCGCTGGATGTGCAATTAAGTAATTGTTGGTAACATGTTGGCAAAAACATCTTCACGAGGTGATAATATGTCATAGTTATCAGCCTTTCCTCCTCCATTGTTATCATATCATATAACCATTGACTGTATGAAACATGGATGGAGCTCCCTGGTCTGAAAAGTGAGGCCAGTGCCTTAAAGTGTTTTAAACCTGCATTCTTTTGAATCGCCAGCAGGGGGAGACTCCACTGGTTTCAATGCCCGATTGTATGTAAGCTTATGAGAAAACGACCCCACTTCCCACTTGAATTATAACCCCAGTAAACTGTTTCCGAATGAGCGTATGGTCTCAGTTGCTATAGTTTCAAGTGTTACAATACAGCATGACATTAATTTAGTAAATTATGGTAAGTAAAATAAAAGATAAACTTTCAGACCAGGAAGCTAGAAAACTTTTTCGGCACATACTGTATGCGAGGTGAGGTGGTTCTATTCTACGTCTATGGCAATGCTAAACTCAAGGCTTCAACAGTAGTCCACAAACCAATGGGTGATGTTTACAGTTTATTTAACCTTGTTTTTATTTGGCCTTGGAGCCAAACTTCTCAATAGGCTACAGGACCAAATTTGCATTTGAGCTGCGCTTACAGTTTGAATTTTGGCTGTAAACCAGAAAATTACGCCGACAATTTCTGCCGACAAAAAGTTGGGGTGCGAACGTGGACCACAACAAGCTCAGCTGTGTGAAGCATCACTGGTCACATCATGTTCTGATGGTCTACAACATGTCGTGTGAAGTTCACCTTTTCTCAGTGTGTTATTTTTCAGATTATATGGAGGAATATACCCCCATTGCATTGTGAATGGGCTTCATATGGCGATTGTGTGTGCAGGAACAAATGAGCAGTTGTTTTGACAGACTTGACTTAGACTGATTATGAAACCGCTTAATGAGCTGGTTCGGTTTCTTAGTCATCAGCGTCCACATTTTCACAGGAGGAACTGCTCCTTTGAATGTTCTTTATGAAACACCCTTCAGGAATGACAAACTGAAGAAGTCACTACATTGTGGTCAGCAAATATTTTTTTCTAGAAAATCTGTGCATTTGCATGACGACTGACTGAGTTTGTCAAAGTTAGTTTACTGACAGTTTACTGACTTCCCCTTAAAGGATTTCTATGTAATCAAGTTTAGTTCTTAGTACACAAATAAACCTGCAGTATAATAGTACAGCTCTAAACACTAAAAGTGCATATGCCTTAGTAACTTGCAACTTCCCATCCTTTGGATTTAAGAGAAACTGGATGATGAATACGTCCAGAACTCCCAGCTGCTAATTTCTACACTTGCCAGTCGGCTGTGGTCTGTTTTCTTGGAAACTGAGTAACAGGCTGGTTTTTCGTCAGAGCAGTGAGACTAGCACACAAGCCCAGACAGTAAAATTCTGTTGCTGTTTTAAATTGTGTCATTCACCACACAGGCAACCCAAAATGGAGTTTATAAAGGGGGTCAAATGGCTTTAAATCTCAGCTAAACAGAACACAGAAAAAAACCTTTTAAATTTCATCTGAGCGTAGAATTTGTAAGTGAAGACATGCTGTTTGTTGTTGCTGCTGTGCGCTGGCCCGTCTCAGTGTCCTCCGGCAGTATATGCAGAGTTCACTGAGGTGTTTTACTACAGTTTGTGGGAGCTGGAAGAGCTGGGGATCCATCATGCATCTGCTGGTCTCCCGCTTGAGCAGCGTTTAATCTGTTCCATGAGAAAATCTCTGTTGTGGTAGTAGCGAGGCAAGCCAAGCCAAGTTTTGGCAGAGTTACTTGAGGACAAAGTTACATAACACACTCTCTCTTTCCTTCTCTCTCTCTCTCTCTCTCTCTCTCTCTCTCTCTCTCTCTCTCTCTCTCTCTCTCTCTCT